>JAQGAY010001018.1:0-17513 GCA_034698085.1 Polydesmus angustus | reverse complement strand
TGTTGGGAGCTTGGGCTTCCGTACTTAAGTTGATGAGTAGAAGTGTGGTACAGCTGATTAGTCAGTCTGGTGTGAGCGATGGAAGAGTATGTAACTCTCCTTGAAATGTGTTCATTGTATTAATAACTTGTCACTGGTAATGAATAAAGCAGTTCAACTATAACTAATGTTTGGTTATTGATCTCAGTGTTGGTAATTGGTATTCATCGTTTATATCCGGACTCGACAACAGTATAAGACTACAATATAATTATTAGTAATAGTAGCACTAATAAAATTATGTCAAATCGCCAGGTTTTCAAATCACACTGTTTTGAATATTTAATACATTCAACACCGGTAACATCTATTAGAATAATTGCACTAGCACACGAATTAAGTTTATAAGTTAATTTACAATTAGCTTTTGACTACAAAATATGCCATGATAATTTGTTAAAAACGTGAGACGGATTACGATTTTATGAACTCTGAAAACATTCAATTTTCAAAGTGAATAATTATGGTAAAAATATTTTACAGTATGAAATTTGCGTTTTTACCATGTCTACGTAAAAATATTAAGCGTCATTGTAAAAAAAAAATCACAATATCAAAAAAGGTCTTCCCACTTATCACAAACATATTCTTAACAAATAAAATTACAAAAAACGTCAACATGATTATGAATAAATAACAATTTCATAACCTTTGGTGATCCATCAAAACATAAATGACTAAAAAAATTATCACATGTATTTCAAGTGCCCGACAAAATAGTGTGCAAAACGCTGTCCGCGGATTAGGCAAGAGATGAAACGCGTGTAATTATAATATTTATCTTCGTTAATGAGCTATAGTTTGAAATTTGTACGTTGAACAAATTCTTATTGCCATTCTAAGAAAAATACTGAAAATCTAAATGCAAAGATGGTAATTATACGCTACTTTTGCTACGGAAAGCCAGCGAGTGATTATGACCCTGCATGTAAAGTGAAAAAATGTAACTGAGCGTAAATGATGATGATCTATTAACGAAAAGCAACATTTTACAAAGCTGTACGTTCATCATAAATGACAACTGCTTCGTTGTCCACAAGAGAGTCTGTATCTTCGTTAGTAAAAGGAAAATGCATGAGTTGACTTCGGCTTTTGTTTAGCGCAATAGCAGCCGCGCTATCGTTGCGCATTCGATTTTTACGTCTCTTATTCAAATTCACCTAGATGTAAAATTGTCAATATCGTTAAGAATATAATAAATACTGTAAATTTAAAAAAGTATTGTAAATTTACTTTCGCATAAAGCTCACTAAGATCGTCTTCTGTGGATAACGGTCTCGGTTTTGACCTCACCCAAGTAGGCAAACTACGAGTTTTCATTGTTGCCGACATCTGTTCAGCAGTGTAACTGTGATGATTGTGCGACTGCGAATAAGGATAATCATAAGCTAGAAAAAATAAATGTTAGAAATTGATAGCATTTTATAAAACATTGAATGTCGAGAACGTAATGCTTTCAGAATTAAATGCGACAATCGTCAAAAACAACTTATTTTTGATATTAAAACAACATAAAAGGAACAAAAAATAGCTAAGTAATCGTAGTACTTAATTATAATTCTACACATTTAACAAAAAGCTTAATGCAACGTTCTAAACAAACAGAATCAAGTTTTGACTACACTTACAACTATAAGTAGATGCTTGCGATTCGCTATCTAATGTTTCTGTGCTACAAAGGCGGATCTCCGGAATGTCAGGCAGTTTAGAATTACCTAAAGCAACTGGAGAGCAATAGTCATGCAATTGCGATTGGTTCAAATGCGCGGAAAAATTCATATCCGCCGGACTGATGCGCAACGGCTGACTCTGCGGTCTTTTCTTCGAAGAATTGTCATTATTTGGTCTCAAAGACTATGTAAAATAATAGAAATAATTAATTATCCACTGTAACGTAGTTTTATTATTTAGTAAATAGGTTGTATACTGACCCAACCAGATTGCTCTTTTTCTTTAAGGGGAGCTGACTGTGATCGAGATATGCTAATATTTGGAGTTTTCAACGGCGACGCAGACACGTATTCGTTGCAATGGTTCAGATACGAATGACTGCTGCAATTGGAATATTTGGCGTGTCCGATAAAAACCACTGACTCGCTAGAAGTTCTAGAAATTAGTAAATACATTACATTGAAAACATACGCATTACCAGTTTCAACTAAACTTGAAAAACGAAATACACATTAAACAAAGTCAAGTAAAAATAATATTTGGAATTAACTTCATATAATAACAAATAAAACATTTTTTGAAAATAATTTATTATGTGATCGATAAAGTAATTATCTCTACCTTTGATTACTTTTTCATTTGGTAAAGAAATTTATAAAGTCACAATGAACCAAATTTGATGAATTTTAGTGTTGGCCTGGATTTTAGGAATGTGAGCTGATGCAATTGCCACTCAATAAATCTGGCCATTTTCAGCAAATTTCTTTGCAAAACCGATTCAACTTGTTCAAATACGGTAGTATTTTTTTATTAACTGTAACAGCTTGAGGTAAATATTCATGACACTTAAAAAAATTTGGCTCATTTTTCGAAGACTAGCGCACTAAAATTTTAGGCACTCCACACACCTTGTATACTAGGCAGTAGGTAATGTACGGTTCCTCGTCGAGGTGATGTGTTAGGTTAAAGCAAACATTGTACATAACATACTGTACTATCCATAGGTAGACCTATGGGTAGTTTGTAATGTAATATGTAATTATGTTTGCCTAACCTAACCCTAAATTAATAACATCATCTCTACAACGCCCCGTAGAAAATGCGACTAGGCCGTTAAGTACAGTAGGCTGCTTCTGTGCTAAACAAGCTTTGTAAAACAATATGAACGTAAAATAATTATGGCAGTCAATTTTAGACTAAGGTCAAAACAGGTTAACCTACATGTCCACAAAAAAGTTTATCAATCGGACAAAAATATAGCCCAAAAATTGCACGAAAGTTTTTGATTTGACCTCGTATTATAAATTAGTTTACGATACCTTTTAGTGGAAGAATTCGAAGAAATGCATGTTCCCTCTTCCTCTCTTTGAAAGCCTTTTTTTTTAAGGAAAAAAAAATAATAATAAAAAAAAAAATTAAAAAAAGTGTACACAGAATATTAAATTTTTTTAAAACAGTCATAAATTAATTTTGCTTACAGTAATCACCTTCCTTTCCTTTTTGGAATTGACAGCACCTCCATACGATGAGACCAACTAATGTAATTAATAAAACCATGACCCCTGCTGCGGTACCGACTAGAATAGGCAATTGTGCTTGCGTGATCCCCAAAACAAACCATCCCGTGTCAGAAACTGGACCTATCGTGCTTCTTGGATATCCTTCTTGATAAATATTCAGAGTCACGCTTTGCTGAAATATTTTATCTCCCGAAGACATTGTGGGTGGCGAACCCTGAGGTTGGTCTAAATAATAGCCGAGTATGCCACGTTTTGACAACTTTTGTTTACCTAACAAAAAATACAAATTACAAGAATTAAATGTCTTGTTTAATCAACAAAATTACAAAAAGAAAAGAAAATACAAGTCAACGCAGTATTGCGTTGATCTTTACCATTTATTCTATTTCCTGCGTAAATGACCTGTTTGTAATGGATTGTATCGTGTAAAAATCGTTTATATTTATTTATTATTTGTTACGATATATATGCGGTATATAAACTAATTTGATCGATAACATTGATATAAACATTGTCAGGGTCATTCAGAAAAAATTCGAAGCCCGAAATTAATGCGGGATGAAAAATGTTGCGGTTTCCGCTGAACTCGCATACATTTCGAGCTCTTTAATTGCCCTTATTTGAGAACGCAAATTATATTAATAAAAATATAATTTGGGAAATTTATTTAGGGTAATAATTATTGGCCCCATTTTTATTCTCAAATAAGAGCTCTGCTGCCCCTAACATGCTTCGAAGATTACACATTGTGAAATAACGAATCATATCATATAGTGTTACGCAATCAGTTAATTGATAAAAGTACAAAATAAAAATAAATAAGCGTGCTCAAACACAGTACCGTACTAGTACCAATAATTATTGCTATTTCGATACACTCAAAATATTGATAACAACCCATAGATAATAATATTATTGTATCGGCACTGTTTACATGTCTATTTCTAGATATTATTACTCAGTATACCGGTATAAAAAACAATTAAATTGGATCAAAATTAAAGATTTTTTGTTTGGAATAATTTCGTACGAGTATATTTTAAATTGCGCAAAGATTGTAGAGAAACATGATCATATATACTGTAATTATTATTATGTTTATGGTCTACGTACTGTAGTAATAAAATATCAGCGCTGGGATGACATTATTTATCACAAATAATAATTAACCAATTGTAACAGAGTAACTTAAAAGTTTTAATTGTAGATTTATTGTACATTTTCCTACTATTTATTTTATTCTTTGTTCAACACTGTATATTATTTTGGCAATACTAGTAATTTAACTTTCTGTTTATCCATCCTGTAGATTTTTCTTAGTTTAAAAAATACAGTACATATCACTTTAATATCGTCTTAAAAAATTTAAAGGAGCTACCGTACGCTCTATTTACAAAATAATATTTTTACTGGAACCACAAATTGCCTACCGCATTCGCTTATTTGTCAGCGTTATTCTCTAGCAAATGTTCGCATTTTGCAAATGCGGCAAAAGCTGAAACTGAAATAATATTTGCAGGCTATATTATGCGAAATGTTATTCAATCAAAAGTTTACAATTTTGTGCTAACATTTGGATATAAGAAAAACAATAAATTAAAAAAAAAAAACTCACCGAGCTCAGTTTTATGTATTCTGTTACCTTCTCGGTGACAAACTCAATAATAAAATAACTACATGTACTGTACAACAATATAAAAAAATAAAGCTAAAAAAAATACGGTAAAAATGAAGGAAGAAAAACATAATAAATTTCATTTCCAGAACAGTGCTGATTTAATCAAACCGGAAATGCTAAACCAAACCATAGACAAAACTTTTTGCCCCTCAATACAAGTAGAAAATATAAATATTAATAGCACAAAAATAGAATTTGCTGTGGAAAAAGAAACTACATCTTTACAAAGTGTTAAGTTATTCAATAATATATATTGTAAATAATGCATTAGCAATTTTCGCCTCCACAAAAAAGAAAGTGATGGAAGCCGAAAAACGCCCAATAAAATTAATAATTGATAGTTTCAGCTCGTAATGCATTAATATTCAAGTCCCTTTGAAAAGTACAGAAAAAAATGTTTTTTTTTAGTAGAAAATGTAATTTCGTTCTTATGTTTTTTCCATTCACTTTACGTGAGCTGAAACGATAAAAATAGAAGCTCATTGATCTCCGGAACCCAAATGAATCGGAATCCGCTTTCGCTTCACCTGACTTTACGCTTCGAGACTCGCTCGGAATTGGCAGACCGGGTGTCGCCAGAGCCTCTATCTCTATCGCTTTCTCTACCTTTTCCATTTTAGCGGTCATAAAAAAGCGATATCTAACTAAATAGGTCTCTGTAGAATTCGCTGCCAAAGCAGGTATCCTCATTCTTCAAACCTTTTTTTCGCTTCATAATGCAAGCTCAGCCGGTGAAAACGAAAAGAAACAGCGCGTCAAGAAAGCATTTTTCGCTCGCCTAAACTTCTCCAAAATAATACACATCGATCGATTGCCTTTCCAAATTTTCTTCCTGCTTACGGTACGGCATGCGCCAGCCTGGAACAAATCTTCAAATATCGATAAGCGTTCTCCCAATAAATCAATTTGAAAACGATTGAAAAAATTTCCAATTGTATGGATGACATAAATTTAATAATTCATTTCTGACAAGCGTAGTTAAATTAATATACCTGGCGTGTAATTTATCTCGCGCTGCATCCCAGATAAAGTTAATCAAATTAAATTCCGTCAAATTAAAAAAAAAAAAATTCCGTGGGATTTAATTCCATTGGACTATAAAAATTCTCCAAATAAAATAATAATTTAAAAAAAATACAAACATAAAAATACATCACATATGACATATTAATTATTTATTCCAAGGTTACCATGAGTAAGAATGATAAAATTAGTTATGTGAATAACTGTAAATGAACAGGATCTCTTCATGGTATGTTCTAACAATAATAGTAGCCTACGGTACATGTACATGCATGAGCGAATGCTCGAGTATGAACCTCTGCGTGTTATTTTAAGAAATTGCCCTTTGCCAAAAACAAATCGTGTAATATTTTAATTGATAAATATCTTTAAAATAAATGAACTTACTTTTATTTCGTTCCATTAATATAATTCGGTGTCACTGTACAAATGATTTTCTTCCTTCAATACCGTGCCCATTCATCATACGCGGATGACTTCCTGCACTTTAAACCCAACATGTCTTCAGATTTAGCAAAAATATCCCGAGTACATAATATTAAAAATTCTTAAGGCCATAAATTTCATTAATAAAAGCTATATTATAGGAAAAATTCAGCGTTCAAAACATATTACGTAAAAACCTAGCTTTAACGATGGAAACAGCGACACAAATTATCTTCCGTCAATGTTGATAGGTTACATTCTTTCAGGACAACCGCCCGCGATACTCTGCGCTGTAAATACCATGTAGTTTAAATGAAGCACGCTAGGGAACGCTACAAGCGGTAAAATGAGTCTTTCTAAAGGCGTGGTTGCAGGGTGCTTAGCGAACATGTTCGCGAGTTTAGTATATGTTCGCAAGAACATACATTGCACTTGAAAAATGCTATCGCTCGCGAGCTTGTTAGTCATGTAACCACACCACCAGGAAATCATTAACATTGGAGTAAATTTCCTCGTAAGCAAATTTTTCTTATTACGTAAGCTAATTATGAGCTGAATGAACTCAAATTTGTTATTTCGAATGACTAATCTTACGTTTTGAATTTAATTTCGGTGACATTAGCAGCATAATATAGTTAAAGGTTAAACCAAGGAGGTGCATTTGGCTAAACGATCTCGTCAGCTGTGTTCTATGACTTTGAGTGCGGTATGTTTTCGTCACTTTAATTTTTATATCACCTCGTTTTGAAGCAAAGTAAATTAAGAGGCATTTTTCTATAATGTTGAGCTAATTGTAAGTACTTTAATTTAATACAATTACAATGAATATCGCAAAATCATTCTTTGGTGGCAATGGAAAAGCCACTGATGGCTACAGCAATCAGAAAAATAATGGTAAATCTTGATACCGGTATTTCTATTAAATGTATACGCTTCTAAATTTATCATTTTTTTTTTAGTGGAAACATTATCGGAAGACGAAGACGATTGTTATTACACGGATAAAGATGGTTTATCCTTGATGATCGGCTTCTCCCAAGATGCTAATCTCAAGGGTAACGTGATTGGAGGCTGCTATAAGCCAGCTCCCGGCGGTCCTTTCTCGGCTCTCACCCCCTCAATGTGGCCTCAGGAAGTACTCGCGCATCTGGCATTACCAGAAGACGCTAACGGTCAAGACTTTCGTTATGACGAGTTTGGCTTTCGAGTAGAAGAAGAAGGTAACTAATTGTTATTCGTTTATTCCTATTTGTTTCGATTTTCATTTTTCTTCCAGATGGACCGGAACAAAGTTCTTCGAAACTTTTGAGCATTCCGTTCTGTGAAGATAACCAGAATCGACTCAAGTGGTTGGCTCATTTAGAATTTAATAATATGGCAGATCTGACGTGGGATAAAGTGAGCGCTTTCTTATATTTTTGAAGTTGAAAAAAAAAAAAAAATTTAATGTTATTTTCTTAGGTGGATGTTCAGCTTCCGAGAACTGAAAAATTACGCTCGATGGTTCGTCAAGGAATCCCACACTCGTTGAGACCTCAAATGTGGATGAGACTTTCTGGTGCTTTGGAAAAAAAATTAAAATCTGATGTTTCTTACAAAGATATCGTGAAAACAAGTTCAAACGATCATCTCATGTCTTCGAAACAGATCGAAAAGGTTTTTTTTAGCTAGATATAAATTAGTCACTAAAAAATGTATATCCGGGAAATTTATTTAGGATCTTTTACGTACTATGCCCACCAACGCCTGTTTTTCTTACATGAGCAGTACTGGAGTTTCTAGATTGCGTCGCATTCTCCGCGGGTTAGCTTGGCTCTATCCAGATATAGGTTATTGCCAAGGAACGGGAATGGTAGATTTACCTTCAAAGATTTATCTCAATTTTTATATTTGCGAGTTAAAATATCTTGTAATTTCAGATAGTTGCGTCTTTGCTTTTATTTTTGGAAGAAGAAGACGCATTTTGGATGATGTGTACTATCGAAGAAGATCTACTTCCGGCTTCTTATTATAACAGCACTTTAGTTGGAATTCAAGTACCTTACTTTAAAAAAAATTAATTTTTATGATCATTTTATTGAGTTAACATATTATTTTTTAAAGGCTGACCAAAGAGTTTTGAGGCAGTTAATATGCAGTTATCTTCCAGACGTTGATTTAGTTATGAAGGAACACGATATAGGTTCTTCATTTTACATTATTTAAATTTAATATTCTAGTAGGCTTTCAACTAACATCTATTAATGCTGATTAACCTTTCTTAATTGATACGCCTAGAATTATCTTTGATAACTTTACATTGGTTCCTAACCATATTCGCCAGTGTGGTGCACGTAAAAATATTACTCCGTCTTTGGGATGTTTTATTTTACGAAGGGTCTGCGGTTCTTTTTCAAATAACACTAGGAATGCTGAAAATTAAGGCAATTTATTCTTCCTACTAATTTCTCATCCCTTGAATTTTTGAATTATTATTTACTAATTAAACAAATTATAATTCACAAAGTAATTGCCGTATTAAATTTATGTTAGGAACCGGAGCTGAAAGTATTGGAAAATTCGGCGCAAATTTTCAACGCACTATCCGATATTCCAGGGGATATAGAAGATGTTGATCAACTCTTTGAGGTTTAGTTTAATCATTACAATCAGTAGTAACAATTAAATGTTTACACTTTATGAAAAGCAGGTTTCGTTTCGTTTGGCATCTTCGGCAACAGATGTAGTTGTTGAAACTCATCGCCGAAAGCACTTGGCGTGTCTTTTGGCTGACCAAGGAGCAATTTTGAATCCCGATTCTTCTAGAAATCTCCCCAAACAGGTTCTTTACAATAGTCGCAAAAAAAGTTTCTCTCACCGATTTTTAAACATTCTTTTAATATTCTATTTTAAGCATTTAAATCGGCGTCAAATACGGCGGTCTAAATCTGTACTTCAATTATTATTATTTGGAGACGAAGAATCTTTAGAGGATTGCAAATCTAAAAACGTCAGGCAAACCGAAATTTTAGTAGATATGCGTGAAGCTATTCTACAAGTATCGCGCCATTTTCAATCGATAGATCCGAAAAATAATAAAGTTGTAAGCCCTTTTACGCAGATTGTTACAGATGGTCTTTCTACAGAATATAAGTTAAATTAATATGATTGTAGAGCTTAGTGGCTGATTATTCACTGGAAAGTCATTCGGTTGACCATGAAACTTTTGTCAACGTATCAAGAAATCGCAAGCGGAGAGGAAAAGCTTTGCTAGACTTTGAGCGTCATGACGACGATGAATTGGGTTTCAGAAAAAATGACATCATTACTGTGCGTACATTTAACGGAGTGAAAGCTTTGATCTCATTTCAATCTTTTATGCAGATAATATCTCAGAAAGATGAACATTGCTGGATCGGAGAATTGAATGGACTTCGAGGATGGTTTCCGGCCAAATTTGTTGAATTATTGGACGAGAGAAGCAAACAGGTTTCTCGACTTTTTCTAAATACTCGTATGTTTAATTGAATTTTAGTCTAGATTTTTTTTGATTAGTATTCTGTTGCGGGTGATGACGCTGTGACGGAATTGATTACTGATTTAGTGAGAGGAACGTAAGTTTAACTGGTATTTATTACAAGCCGGTTAATCTTAATTTTATTCGTTTGCAGTTTATGCCCAGCTATTAAAGCAGTGCTAGAACACGGTATGAAAAAAGCTTCCATCGTTGGTGGTCCGTGTCATCCATGGCTTTTTATTGAAGAGGTAGGTGGCATTTCCCTATTCTTGATAATAAATTATTATCTTATTCTCTTTCTAAACCCGTAGGTGGCCAGCAGAGAGGTAGAAAAAGACTTTAATTCTGTATATTCTAGATTGGTTTTATGCAAAACCTACAGGTTAATTTTATTTACATGTACTGTTTTTAAATTGTTCAGTAAAGATAAAATGCAAAAATTTTTTTAAGACTTGACGAAGACGGAAAAGTGCTAACACCTGAAGAAATTTTATACAGAGTAATATTTAATTTCATTTTAGCTATAAAATAAAATACTAATTATAATCTGTTTTTGTTTAGTCGGTGCAGGCGGTTAATTTTAGTCATGATATTGCACATACTCAGATGGACGTCAAATTACGATCGCTTATCTGTCTTGGACTTAAGTAATTTTTTTTAATAATTATTTAATTCCATTTTTAATATCTAAATTTGTAAATCTAGTGAGCAGGTGCTGCATTTATGGTTCGAAGTATTCTGTTCATGTTTACCAGTCATAAGCAAATGGTACCATCCGTGGTCATTTGTAAACAGGTAAATTCATTAAAAACTTATTTAATTTCAATTAAGTGAATCAAAATACAGTAAATTGATTGATTTCGATAAAAATTGAGATTATTAGTTTTTCAAGTAATTTTTTTTTTTAAACATTTAGTCCTGGTTGGGTACAAATCAAGTGTGAACTGAGGTAAATTAGTGCGCTATGGTAACTCCTTCACTTTAATTGAATTTTTTTTAAAAAAAAAATAGGATTTTATCTCAATTTTCGTTTAACCTAAGTCGCGATTGGGAATTGCCAAAAGGCCCATCTAAAGATGTTACGTTTCGTGATGGAATCCGTGATATGCTAGTCAAACATCATCTATTCAGCTGGGAGCTTTGAGGTATCATGTAGTACAAGAATATGCGTCAATTTGTTACATTTAGAAAAAATTATATGTAGGCAAATGTGCGAGTCAATACATGTGCCGCTAAATATAATAGTCAGGTTGATAGTTTATTATATAAATAATTAAATACTATATCATTGGAAATGTATATGAAAAATGAGTGAAGAAATAAAATAACACACTATGTTATTTATCACTATTAATTTAATTTCGTTTGCTTAATTTTTGTACTGTAT
The DNA here is from genome assembly GCA_034698085.1 of Polydesmus angustus. Classification (NCBI taxonomy): domain Eukaryota; kingdom Metazoa; phylum Arthropoda; class Diplopoda; order Polydesmida; family Polydesmidae; genus Polydesmus; species Polydesmus angustus. Next base: position 6,273 of record JAQGAY010001018.1, on the reverse strand, counting down.
ATGGTAATAAACGCAATAACGAGATATTTTCGGCAAACAATTTATAATTTTATATAACAATGACTTTATTTTTAATTGCATAGTTTTGTCAATACGGAAGTCAACTTCATCGCCTATCAATCATTTCTTAAAAAATCAGTAATTGCGCAATATAGCAAATTAATATCCTTAAATATTGCACACTCCATTATTATTTTATAAAAATCAGTCACATTAGTCAATCAGTCAACATTATTTTGGTTATTATGTTAACTGTTTAGTGTTAATAATTTATATTTTACACACACGTGCAAGTAAACATTTTAAATGTTAAAAGTTTATAATGTAAACAAAATCGAGCAATTTTTATTTCCGCCTATTAAATTAAAACCTATAATTTATAATTGTCCAGTAAACTATTTACTTTGTTTTATAAATACATAAACTGCTCTCGTGCTTTACTAAAACTTTAGTACGAAAATTTGAAATTTAATTTGGAGAAAATAAGAGATTCGAATTAATAGAGTTAAAAAATTAAGATAATTAATTTAGCCAAGATGAAAATAAAGGGTTTGGCACACAGATCATTGCAAAGTTATTGTCAACTCGGGTCTTAATCTTCACTTTAGTTTTCCGTAAGAAAATATCATTTGATAATTATTATTAAAAAAAAAGAAATTCTCGCAAATGTCAATGTACGTGTAAAATACTTTAGAAAAAATATTTTATGCTATAACTATTAATGTAAACACATTAACATATATATAAAAAATTATATAAACGCCTTACCGCACAATATTTACATTTCCGATGAGAAAGTTTCCTATTCGGAGAGTTTGTGTTATCGTGGCACAATGTTTGTCTCTGGAGTGAAATCTTCACTTGGAACAAGACCACGATTTCTTTGCTCTATCGTAATATATTGTCGAATCAGACGAGATATTTCATGAGCCTATCAAAAATTATATATTCAAGGTTAACATTTCAGTTTCATTGTTATTCCCGATCTTTCATTTTTCTAATACTCCAGAAGAATAAAAATATAATTATATAACATTAATCTCAAACTCATTCACTTAATTATTCAAAAACTAATTTTTCAGGGTTATTACTAATCCAATCGTTTAGGTCCAAAATTATAATACTGTTTATAATAAACATTTAAAACTTTTTACTATGTTATTTTTTTTTTCTTAAATTGGAGTTTTAGCGTTTTAATACATTTTTAAATTTGGTACTAATTTTTAGAAAATATCATTTTACCTGATCTGTCTGAATTCTTGTAATCTTTTGAACCATTAAATTGCCACATTTCATATCTAAAAATAAAGTGCCATCTTCAGCTCTGACTTTACGAGTAGAAATAACTTCTGAGAAGGGATAGCATTGAAATGTTTCCTAAATAAATTTAATTAACAATTTAAATTCATCAAGTTCTAATAAATATATGTGCATATATATATAAATATATCCTACATGCGCAATAACATCCAGAAAATGAACGCCATTTCTATTTAGGGCCATTATTGCATCACCGGTCTCTTTATCGCTGATTTTCTAATAATAAATAAATTGTTTTAGTTTTATTCAATATACTGTACATTATCCAAAACTATTCTATAAAAAAAATCGATAAAATATCAATTACTTTTACAGCAAAGAAGCTTGACCCGAACAATGGCCAATTTTGTAAAATTTCTAACAAAAAAATTGAAAAATATGTTAAACAATAACTCCAATGCCATAATATAAAACCACACGAAAACCGTGGACAATGAATACCTAAAACTTGAGCTTTTGCGTCCGTGGAGCTTAACCGCTCAGCTTCTTTCCAATTGTCCTGAACCATGTTAACCCATTGAGGGGGTTTAATTTCCCTTATGGTTAAAACCGGTTTAGGCAGAAGATATTTCGTTTCTTTTAGAGTGGGCATCGAGTCCATTTGCGCTGCTCGATGTAACAAAGCAGCGACTCGAGACAAATCATACTGGAGTAAACATTTAAAACCATTAACAAATAATTTGAAGTAAAGAAAATAATTATAAAGTGCTTACAACGTGCTCCTCCTTTAATTGCCCTCCAGGCATCACTAATAATAAACCTTCCAAATAATCTGGAGCGATCTGATTGAAGACCACTTCGATGTACAATTGGTTATCCAAACGCATGGGATAATACCAAACCGATCTGCAAAAGATGAGGTAAAACACTTGCTGGTTCCTTTGTAGCTCGGTGGTCACATCTAAGATGTATTCTTCCCTAGCCAAAGGCATTGTAAAAGTGTCTCCTTCCACGATGCAATACAAGGAAAATTCTTCCATCTCATGTTGATTTCGAACGTTTAACATGCTGCAAATCTCTTCGATTATGTCTAGAACCACGCTGGTCGATTTAGTGTTTATGACCCGTTCGGTTCCCCCCGGAAGACGATAAATTTGACGTTTAGAATTTCTTCCAGCCTAAAATTCAGTCGATTAATTTCATAAGCAAAAAACAAAATATATTTTTTTGAGTGTCCTAAATACGCACCGAAATTGCCGCAACCTCTTCTATACTCGGAACATTTTTTCGACCTCCGCATTTAAACGTTTTTCTTAAGTTTTGTAAACAAACCATTGCAGTTCCTAATGTTTTTAACAGAACACCTTAAAATTATCAATAAAAAGTTTAATAAAAAAGAAACTTTTACCATGATAAGCTCTTCTTTTGTCGTAAGCTGCCGTTTCCAAGTACTTGAACAAGTAAGGTTTAAGCAGATCGGAGCATTGAAAATAAGCGGCTAGAATGGAAAAAAGTCGCCATCCTCTCTGGCAACTGTCCGGTTTACTGCTCTTGTTGTTTGTGGTCTGTTTCATTATTTGGCAGTAGATTTCATCTCTCAAAGCTGGATGACGGTGGCAGTTCTAATTGTCCATCAAACAACTAAAGTTAGTAAAAATACGAGCTCTATTCCATGCAGCGCTTACAATTAGCACGGCGTAAACACACTCTACTTCCGTCTGATCGTTTGCCATCGGATAATCCCCCATAAATCTCATTATAGCTGTTAACATTTTTATAAATAAATTAAGTTAAGAAAAGAATTAAATTTAATAATTCAAATACCTATAAAGCATTCAAGTGCAAGCTTATTTAATTCAGGCAAATCCAATTTCAATAAAGAAGCTTGTATAGGAGACTGAAAATAAAATTAAAATACATTAAATATTTTAACCGCTAAATGTTTATGTACAGTGTCTTAATTTGAAATATTTGTATAGCTAATTTCCATTTTAAATACAATTTCGTTGTAAGTATGATATAAAAATTAAGAAAATATGACTAGGATAATGCAATTGTACCTAAATGTCCAATTGCATTTTCTTAGTCATATTACATGATAATTTTGTAGTCTACAATAATTATCCAAAACTGTTAACGAACTGTTTCGCACCTTAGTATATTTGACCATGTCCACCTGCTCTCGCCACGTCCAATCGGTTTCTACAAAAATCACAAAGCTATTAATTTCCATAATTTTTTCTGCTGCTTAATAATGAATTAAACGCCTCCAACCTTTCCCTTTTTTGTTTTTCTTTTTAGCTTTCATACTTTCGATCATTTTAAGAGAACCTCGAATTGATCCATCAGCAGTACGTAGCATTTCATATCTAAATATAAAATGTTTCAATCGAAATCAATCAATCTGCATAATCAAATTTTCTTACTTGTCAAGCGATTGTCTAAAATGAACCAATGCAAACTGTAAAAGAGAATGTTTTCCATCGTTTATGGTGGGTGTCGTCATCTGACTAATTTCACTCTTGTCATCCACGTAATCCTATCCACATTTATAATAGTTATAATTTCTCACAAATATTAATTGATTGCCTGTATTATAAAAATGCATACTCGAGTCTGTTCCGTCCAATGAGATTGCTGGCTGTTGATAACATCTTTTTTGACTTCCGAAGATCCGTTGATGCTTCTAATGATTCCCGGAGGAGAAATTCGAGAAGGTGAATGATGCTGGTGTCGACTATTTGATTGGTTGACATGGTTCTGATTGCTAACCCTCGTAGTTTCCTGGGTTATATGTTGTTGGTGGTTATGATGATGTTGGTGATGATGGTTCGTAGCGTTTTTATGACTGATAGTTTGCTCTACGTTGTGTTCGGTGGAAATATTAGCGGGTGGAGATGGACTCCGATGATGTTGTGGGCGACGGTAAGGTTTCTAATTAATAAAAAACATACCGTATTAATAAAGCATTTAATAGCTTTCTCATCAATATTATTAAATAGTGTCTAATAATTTTTTTTTAAATAAAGCTGCACAAATTATGTGTACAAAACAATTACTATTAAAAAATACTCAATCAAGCAAAAGCTGATCCAAACAGAAAACAATTGATAATTGCAAATTAAAATGTTGGTTTCTTAATAGTTAAAACCAACATTTACAGTACCATAAAATAACATAGTTTTTCGAAGCCAAAAACAAATGAATGAAAGCTTTTAAAGTTTTATACTGTAACTTAATTTAAAAAAACTTTTTTCCTTTCAAATGACCTGGTTCAAATTGCCTTTAATTTTAAAAATAAATTTGCATATGATGCACGATTAATAAGTTCATTTAAAATTATTCAGTAGAGCATTTAAAATTCAGCGATTATTTTGCTCCATTAAAACCGTTGAATGTAAACATTCATCTGTGTTATGCAATAAACTAACACCCGGCACGTAATAAACAAATACAGAGTACTATACTGTATTGTATCCTGAAATCAGCACATCTCAACACATGTGTGACAGTGTGAAGAACTTTCTTCTACAAATGAATTCTTGCAGAAGTTTCCTTTCTGTATAAATTACCACACAAATTGCGCTATAAAAAAAAGTGTTTTTTATGGTAAAACTTTGTCGACAATAAATTTTCACAATGATATCCATCCTGAAAAGTGTTGTCAGAAAGCCCGTACCGGTAAAGAGTCAGCAATAAAAAGAGCAACTTAAAACGAGGTCAAAAAATCATAACTATCACCTAAAAACTACATAATAGTTTCAATGGAAACAGGTCTCAAAAAAAAAATTAATAATAAATAAAATTTTATAAAAAAAAAACAAGATAAATTATTATAAAATACAGTTTTTTAGTTCTAGTTCAACAGTCAGTGAACCGGAACTTCCATCCAGTTATAATGTTTTATCGGAAAATTCCTACTCAATAAAAACTCGCTATTCTTATTGATAAAATACTATGCAAAAAATTATCATGCTTTATATCAATAATAAAAATTACAAAAAAACTAAAATATTTTATTCAAAATTGACTGACCTGTTTCGTCAATTCGGCCAACTCATTTCTGCTCAATGGCACCACGTATTCGCAAGGAAAGATTCCGGTGCGACCGCCAACTTCTCCATACAACCATCCTGCAAACGAATCAAAGCAATAAAATTACAAATTTTGCATACATAATTATTTTGAGTTACATAATGTGCTCATTCAAACTTAATTAGCTTAGCATCTCAACCGGTGTTAATTGAATAATTCTAATTAAGTAATACCAAGCAAAAAAATTAATTATAATTTTAACAAGGAGTATTTATTATATAAAATAATAATAATAATAAAAGCCGGTACGATTGCAAATAGCATAAACAGGTCAATCGAAACACCTGCTGTTTCACTTCATTCTACTTAATATAACTCCTTACTTCATTCATCAAGTTCAAATAGGCTTGCGATTGCAATTATTACGCTATTGATGCAAATGAAATTCAGTTATCTCGTTGAATAGTTTTTTTTTTATCTACATGGTAGACAAAAATAAAGCAAACCACTTCATTAACAAAGAGAAAAAATGCCAATTTATCACTGAGATTAAAACTATTTTTATACCGGGTATCTGAAATATTACTATACAACTTCCGTCGGTTACTTATTTTGCCATCAAAGATAAAAATTTTAAAATGGTGTCATTTTACTAACAAATTCAGAAAGTTCTTTCTGTATAAAAATATTTTTTTTGTTAATTCAAAAAATAAAATTTCCCATGCTAAAAATCCCATATTTAAAAAAAGATAATAAATGCAAGTTTTAACGCTCTCTATGCTTTAAAATGAATACAATGGAGCGCATTGAACGCTTATAAGACACACGAGTGACAAGTCCGACTAAAATTTAGGGACGCAAATTAATAAAAAAAAATAATAATAATAATAATTGTTCATGCTGTCGTATTGTCATCGACTAATGAGATGCAATACGCAAATCATATTCAAAGTACCAAAGTGACTCACCAATGATTAC
>JAQGAY010001017.1:0-17538 GCA_034698085.1 Polydesmus angustus | reverse complement strand
CAATCCCACCTCCCTTTCTGCTTCTACAAAAAATAATTTGAAATAAAAGCGCAAATCCTCTTTTTCTATATCTTTTATATTATTATAAAACGTCATTTATATAAATTTTTTTTCTCTCAGTCATTGATCGAAGCTTTGATTTTCAAAAAAGCCGGTCACACGCGAAATCAATTGGCGGGAGATGGAAAAGGACGCCCCCGCTCGGCTTAATTACATTCCAAAGTCGAAATCTTGGTCAAAATCATCGATACGGAAAGGTCCCAAACTGTGATAAACGTCTTCAAACTCTCTTTTTCAAAGAGTAAATCAAAAATGGCGTCCATCTCCAACACAAACAACAATCATTTCGAACTAAAAATATAAAGAAAGATAAAATAAAAGAAGAAAAAAAAAATCCATTGAAAAAAATTGAAAATTTCAGAGTTTGAGAGAAGAAATTTTTTTTCTTCTTCTTTTTTTGAGGATAAAACGAGAGAATAAAAAAGATTTTTCGACGCTTTTATTCTCGAAAACAAAACAAACGAAGTAAGATAAAAATTTTGTTTTTTGGGGAAAAAAAGAATAAGGAAAAAAAAAACAACGACGAAAATTAGGACCACGAAGAAAAAATGTCACGCTCTTACGCACATATAGTTCAAAAGCAGTTGAGCGTGGACGGCCCCAATGAATACATTACACTGCATACACATTCACACAATACGAGTCGATTCCAAAATCTTAAAAAAAAAAAAAAAAATTTGGAGGGAAAATAAAAAAAAAACAACAACTTTTAGTTATACTTTTTTTTTATGTGTTATTAAGACCAATCCGCAACGACTTGATACGACGTATCAGCCATGTCCCACCCCCAACTCTGCATTTTCTGATGTTTATACAAAAAATGAAACGTAGCGTAACCGTTTCAGTGTCACTTTGTAACAACAACAAATAACGTGAAAAACAAATCTTTCAAAATAAAATAAGAAATTTTTCTTTCCTTTTTTTTCTTTAGCTTTATATTTTTTGAATGAGACGTGTTTTTATTTTGTTTTTGTATTTTTTTTTTTTCTTCTTCCCTTTTTTAAAAAATTTTCAAAAAAGGAAGAAAAAAAAATACGTTTTTTTAGATCTTGTTGCACCTGTCGCGTTAATTTGGTCCCATCGTTTTACACGTTTTAATTGAATTTCGAGGAGTTGAGAAGCTGCCCCCTACAGATTGTCAACAAAAAGGTAAGCCAGAATGACAGATGAGTTTTCGTTTTCGTCCGGCGCGTCTCCCCCGCCATCTCGCGGAGAATGAGAAACGGACCCGAGCGGTCATAATACCCATTGAGTTCGGATCTCGGTGTTCGAAAACACAATAACCGGCGGATGAAGCGTAGAAGAAGACGCCACATTTTCTTCTTCAAAAATAATTAAAATTCGATGAGATGAGACGAAAACGCGATGAAATGAAATCAGCTGAAGAGAAAAACAACAACAACAAGGCGGCGGTTTGGAACATCTGTCATTCGACTTTCATTCAACGTAAACCGAATCAAAATAAAATCACGCCTACATTCCTCGTGAAACGCTTTTCATTTCACTTTTTATTGTATTTTCATTTTTTTTCTACTTGTCATTTCACAATCTATTTTTAATCGGCTTTGAAACTCAGTTTTGATAAAAACTAACGCAATTTAAAAATAATTGCGCCTAATATTGTATTTAGGTAAAAAATGCACCTATTAATATGCTTATAAAAGTTAGAATTTTTTAAAAAGTCTATTCAAAAGAAAAATAAGTTATCTCGTTTCTAAAATATATATTATGCCGGCATTCGAAAATGTGAAAAATCTAATGGTAATTGAGTAACAAGTCATTTTTTGTGAAGTTTTGATGTACATGTACAGAACAAAATACAGTACATGTACAAAATACTGTACTTGTACAAAGTACTGTATCGTAGATTAATACTAATGCTCGTTTTCCCAGATATTGGTTTACGAAAATTTTGCTTGCTAGTAGTAACTGTAACATCTCTTTCTTAAACACCAACGCTGAATCTTAAAACATTTCCGAGAATTCCCTAGATGCATTACTTAAATCAGCTGATTTCCAAGAATTTTTTGTTTCGAATTAGAATTTTTTTTTTAATTTGCAAGTTTCAATCACCGAATAAAATATAAAAACGTTTAAATTGTAACAATGTGCACCGCAAAATAATTCCATATTTTTATTTTGCTTTAGCAGGTAAATAAATAAAAATTGGGAAATGGCGTTCATAAGTCATTTGCTTTCAGTTGAGAGAAAAAGAAGACGCAGTGTAGGCCGAGTCTGGTTTTCATCTCCCTGAGGATCAATCTGGAACACCTGACTTAAAAAACCAGTAAATCTTTGAAAGATTTAATTTACGACGACAACTATAAATCGCCATTTAATAAACCCATCCTCAGTGCGCATGCAATCATTCTCGGAACAAGTTGCAGAGAGCAAGAGAGAGGGAGATAGAGAGGGAGGGGAAAAGAGTTGTGGAGTTGATAGATTGATCTACTACTCATTATTCATCCACGTGTCTTCATTTTAATTAGAATCCCGATTGAGAAAAATGCGAACCAACACACACACCAAAATTTATGGTTACACTTTGTTTTGTAGAGAGCACAAACAGCCACCATTTTGGTTCGCTTTGGCACCCAAATGCGAGTGCACTGTGGCGGTACTATAGTGCTTGTATTTTAAACTTTCATTTGAGAACTCAAAACATTCTATTAATTACAAAAAATATATACCGGTATATATTATAACATCAACATGCTTTCGAAACGTGAATTAAAATGGCGTCTCCTGTGGTAATTCGATAAAATGATTTAAGTTTCGGACAAGAAGCTGTTGGTGGCTCATACTTGATCACAAATCAATCATCGATTCGTCGGTTGGCTCCGACTATCAACTGCATTCCTCGTACATCCACAGCAATTATTGCCTTCATGATTTACAGTACATGTACTAAGATTTTTTTATTTTTTTTTTGCGGCTTTTGCCCCTTCTAATTTCGCATAGTAATGAGTTTTATGAAGCGATACTAATAACTAACAATATTTCTTATTTAGGAAACAATAATAATAAAAAAAATAAAAATTGTTTAAATATTTAAAACAAATCTTCGTGTGAATTACAATTTTCAAAATACCGCAAAACTTTTATCGTTTTTCGTTCTTCGATACGAAGGGACTTTTAACTTTTAAAGTTATAAAATAAAATATAACTATTTGTAGCGGACTCACGGAAGACAATGTTATTTAAATACCATATTATACGTTATTGTATCTGCAATTTTTTTTTATTTATCAATATAATCCCGCTATGTAAAAGATACAGGAATAGACTAAACAACAGAAACAAAGCGGTGCTTTTTAAACAAAATATTCTAAGTATTGTTAATTTTTGCTTAGGGATATGGGTCCCAACTTCGATAATGTCGCTTAACCTAATCCGCCGTGCAGTAAACGTTTGCTTCAGAGCCCTTTTTAAATTCCCTTATCGCGCAAAAGTAACTCCAATTTATAAGTCATTTGGACTAGACGAACCCAGAATTTATATGTATAAGAGATTAATCATTTTCAGTTTTAAATCGATAAGAAAGTCAGCTATGCTGTGCAATTTAAATAATGAAATCTGTGTAAGAAATAATCGCGACTCAGAACGATCTTTAATTAATTTGCCTCGAGTATTCTCACGCCGGGAACGATTGAATGCATCCCTTATGGTATGCTTTTTATGGAATACGTTATCTAGCGAGTTGCGAAAAAAAGTTTTAAACTGTTGCGAGAGGAGTTTTAAATGTAAACATTTTATTGAAGTTTTAAACGCTAAAGACCTTGAGGGAGCGCTTGTCAAATTCATAAACGAACTATGATTACTATGATCTGTATTTATACTATGTTGTTGTAATGTCTCATACACATTTATTTATTAATCTGGCCTTGCCGACACATTTCAAATAAAAAAAAATAAAAAAAAATCTATAGAATTTTCCCATTATATTCATATAAATCGGCATATAAAATATTTTTTCGTTTAAAGGCAGTCTTTATCCAAAAAATCGGGCTTCTCACTCTATCACTCACGTAAAAACAAATGTGGTAGGTAGGCACGAAGAAAAATAAATGAAAAAATCCGTAATTCTCAGATACCGGTATGTAAAAACGATGGAACTTATTCCAATGTGCCGTAAGTTATTATAGCAAAATTCTGCAGATTCATTTTTATACGGTACTCTATACAAAATCAAAAATTTAGCTTTTTAATAATTATACCTTTGACTTTTTAATTGAAACGTAATTAATGAAAGCGAAACGCCGTTTTAACGAAATGCTAAAATTGCTTCAACCCCATTCGAATACAATTGGCATCCAAGTGCAAAGTAGCCGCGTTTAAACTACAAAACAAATTCTGAAAACTCATTACGTGATTTACGCCATTGAATAAAACATGCGAAGGAACATCATACTATACTGTACGTGCGTTTCGCACACTTTCACGAGTATCAAACGCCAATTATCCCATTTACATAATTACTTCGTAATATGTTGTGATACCAGAGATTATTTCTCAATTATTGCGCTATAAATAGTCGCACCCAAACTCTCCACAAAAAATAAATATAATATAACATTATTATGCTGTATTATATTTAAAAAAAAATTACTACTGTTTTCTTGCCACCCACACGTCAACCCCCCCTCTTCCCCTTCAACAACTACGCTTTCTTATCACAAGATCCGCAGCCACTGCATATCGTCAAGTGAAGGCGGCCGCACGCTTCCAAAATTGTCGGTATCCTGTCATTACAGGCTAATTATGACGAAATATAAACACAACTCATCTTTTGTATACCTCACACAGCATACAACACGAACAACATAAAAATAATAAGAAGAGGAAGATATTGTCTTACCTTTGAGATGAGAGGACGAGTTGTGGGCGGAGCTTAGCTCTCCACTCCAACGCCCACCACCGCAACGCTCGCTTCCATCCGGCCGCCATCGTCGGCCTACCTCCGTCGCTCGGCTCTTTCCGTCCATCCGTCCGTCGCCCTCACGCCAAGAATGTAGGGTTGTTCGTAACGGTTGGTGGCGCTCGTAATAGCTGGACGACACGTGCACATCCTCCCCCACCCTTTGCCATGTCGTGGCTTCTCCAACCATCCTCCGTACAAGACGTCATTGTTCCAGTGGGGAGTTTCCCGTGGGCGGTGGAAAGAGAGATAGAGAAGACACTCGAGGTGCTTTACCGCGCTCTAGGTCACTCGCCATCTTGTTGTTCTTTTGTCCACGTTTCGTGCCTTTCGTGCTTCCATTTATCATCCCCCGCTACGATCGTACTCTGCAATACAAGAGAGATATTTTTAATACTCCTCGTTCTCTTTTTAAGTGGTATTTAATATGTCATAATAGTAGTTTCTATTGTGTATAAACTTCCTTTCACGTGAGTCAACATTAAAATTTAAAAGACACTCGTTAGAAATATACTTTTCAACCCTTTTCATCCGCTAAGATGAGACGAGGTGGGATGTAACCCTAGCCGTCACACACGCCACATACAAGGATCAAGTGCCGAGGAAAATGATACTCGATTCATACCACTTCACCTCTTTAATTTTAATCTAAAGTCATTCAAAATGCGTGGCTCGTGACATTTATTGGGTCGGGTGATTGTAGAAATCATTTTGATCAACATTTAGAAAAAATAAATACAGTACTGTACCGGGAATTGTGCATTATTATTTTTTTTGTCTTAATATGCTTGCTTTTCAATACACTTTGTTCATCTGCAAAAAGCTTGTATATGGTCTTATTAAAATTTGTTTTTAAGATGAGCTATGAGCCAAGAATACACCGCAGTTTCGTTGGAAAAGAAAGGCGGCGGGAGCGCATTGTCATGCAAGATCACAACGTCCTTGGGTAGACGTCTTCTCACCGTAGCTTAAGCAAAAACCATTTTAAAAAGGAGTAGGAGTATTAAGGATATTAAGTGATTAAATTAAATTGTACAGAGAATATGCGGATAATTTTTGAATCCCCCTCATGCATACAGTCAAGTTCAAGAGATTGTGATTAACAATGCTGACAAATTATAGGTTTTAATTGAAAAAAAACTTTCTATTCATACTGGTCAAAATCAGTACATAATGTCATATTGTATGTACATGATTTACAATGATTACATTACACCTACCTAAGCACTGTATTTAATATTATTTCCAAAATTAAATTCTATGGTAGAATTAAAAAAAAAACCATCACCAAACTAAATATTTTTAATCTACTTTTAGTAGCCCAAACATAGATTTAGTTACTAGTTTTAGTATAGAAAGCGTGTAAAAGTGCCTCCCCCATGATACTGTAATAAAAAAATAGAACAAACATGAAGTTTGTCTTATTAACGCTTTATTGACCAGACTACCTGTTACACAGATGCTGAAAATGGTCTCTGTTCAAGTCCTTAACTGAACCCCTTCGCACATAGCCTTTCCAATTTTTTTTTGGATGGAATGGCACACAAGCAGACAAAAAATTAATGTTCTCATGTAAATGAAGACCATTCTCAGCATCTAATTTATCGTATGGCTAAGCCAATAAAGCCTGACTGAGAATACAATTCGCCAGTCGGCATGAACAAAAAAAATTTGACGAAAAATTCTCATGCGGAGCCTTAATAATTAATATTTCTCTTGATGTAAAAGGGTAGAAACCGGGATAATTAAAAACATTGCAAAATTATTGATTTAAAAGATTATTAAAAGTTAACACTGATGCAAACAAAAGCTTTATTTTTGTTTGGTTAAACGCGAGACCCAACGCGGAGCCTCGGGTTCGCTCTGCAATTCAGTCTCATCTTAGCCGGGCTACAATAGCCTTCTCAGAACTATAACAAAATTACAATCTACTCATATTTAAAACAAAATTTTAATAAAACTAGAATTTCTGATAAAAACAAAATATTAAAATTTAGTAAGCCGTATATTATATATCAAAACTGGTTTTATCGCCACAAAGGATGTATATCATGTTAAATAAATGATGACGTGATTAGTTGTAATTTTAGCTAATGTTTTATCTAAATCTCATCATCGACACTCGTCAAGTGAGGTGATCGCGTGCGAACGAAGCCTCGTCATTATACATTATCTCTGTCATCATTAGGAAAAATTCTTATTTGGGGAGGGGGATATTTACTCTCGTGTCATCTTTAATTAAACGATAGTTGCTTTTTATTTCTTCGACTCCGACGCACGCTAACATCATCAAAACAAATATGTGAACGAGATTTTTAAAAGAGATAAAAATTTATAAGCAGACTTGTCTAAACAATAAAAAATTAAAATCCACTGCTGTAGATTAACTCTGACAGAAACGCACTCTTTACACCCCTAGCGTTCGCTTTTTCTCGAAAAAAAAATTAAAAAATTATTTAAATTAGGAATTATTTTATTAATAGCAACGTTCAATTGCTTCGTTATGTAAAGTCTTCCGTCATCATTCAAAGCAGTCTAAGCGATAGGAGCGCCCCCTGCCTTCTTCAAACGAAGAATAAATCTTTAATTTCTTACAAATTAAAAAAAAATAAAAAAACGTAAACGTAAAAACTAAAAATAAAATTCGGCGAAAAGCGGCGTACAGCTGTCCATTGTTGGCGGCCATTTTCACTTCTACCGCCATTTGTTGTGTGTTTTTATTAAATGGCGGCGCTGCTCATCTTTTTATTATCATTTTTATTCCGCTTTCCAACTTTACTATTATGCACCCGCCCTCCTTCTTCTCCTGGCGAGGCTCTCACCCCCCGCGTCCACCCCGCACCTGTTGAATTAGCGAACGGCCATTTTCAAAAACCTATTGAAATTAACCTTACTAATTTACCATATAAAGTGTTCGCACTTAATAATATCCCCCTCTTCCTTCTCTTTCTACATCCATCCATCTTTTCAACACTTTTTCCTGCGCTTCTCATTGTCAAAACGCTTTGTACTCTTCATTGCGCTTTCATTCAACAATTAACGCTTTTAAATATCCGCACATGTCTGTCCACATCATAACCGGAAGTGGCGTATCGGCAGATGGGCCGTACAACACACCGGAAAAATATTACCGTAAATTTTAAAATTTAATATAAGTAAAAAAAAAAATTGTTATTATTTTCTTGCAAAAAAAATCTTTTTGTCAGCTAAGATTTTATGTATTAGGGCAAAAAAAAAAAAATAATAAAATTCGTAAGAAATAAAATTTTTTTAACAAAATGTTATCGGTTGCCACTGAAATTCAATACATGTACGGTACCTTAAAATCTACTTTAGAATCCTAAAAACTCAATCGTCCGGCAAATAAAAAAAACTCCTTTCAAATCAAAAAAAATTTAAAAATTAAACTCCAAATCTGGCTGAAAATGCCAGATTTTATAATTTCGGGACAACGTAACCGCGTTTTATTTATAAAACTAAACTCATATTACGGGCGCTGTTGCGTTATAGCACCAATTTCGTGATACATCATCCTTAAATGTCTAACGAAATTATGACGTAATTAAAACGCATATTAATGACAAATTACATAATAAAAATAAAAAATTACATGACTAAAAATAGCAATTATTACAGGGTGACTCATAAATAAAAACATTTTATGCTTTCAATTTATCAATGAATAACTTGGGAAAATTTGCTTGTGCATTGAATTTCACTACAAGAGCGCTAACAGAGGTAAAAGAATACTGTATTTACTTTTAACCCTACGTGAAAATCCTCGTGTTTGCTGTCAACCCTATAATTATGTCGATTGCTTTTTTTGAGTGAACCATTCCCATTGCAAAGTGCAACGCCAACACGATGATATTAATTTTTAAAAGCATACATTTTTTTAAAAAAAACTTCTAAATAAAAAATATCAAATTATACGAATTTGGTGTAATCTTGTATAAGGTAAGCCCTTAAAATTTAAACAGTACCGGTATCAAAATAATAAATTTCTTGTACTGTACTTGAACTAAAACATTTGTAGTAGCAATACATTGAATTTTATTATTCTGTACTGCATTAAGAGTTAAATTGCATTAAGATGTAATAATTATTATGTTATCTCAGATCAAGTCCTTTTCTACCGCTATATGACCAAAATTCAGTTGTCAAATTTATCATCTTATTATTTTTTTGAATTTCCCTATCAATTTTGGTACTGTATTTTTATTTTATCGAATTGAAAGTAAACCTACAAACGGCTTGTAAAGACGGTGCTTACACATTATGCTTTACCGCACCTGTTTAATAACATTGTTTGAAGATGGAATGTTTTTTTTTTAAAAAAAAAAATAAATAAGCCACATGAAATCCCAGCGTTTTTGGTAAGAATATTGTTCTTTCGGTTCCTTTAAACTACGTTCGAGTTCCCATAGTCCGCCAAACGACTAAATCGCTTCCTAGAAGTGTTTTAGTTTATCAGGAGCGTCGTGACGGACAAAAACGTCTGCCGCCTATAATACTGTACATCACTTTAGTCACAGCAAATCACCGGCCTCTCCAATTAAAACTATATCAAAACAAATTCAACACCACTTTTTTAACATCGAATTTTAAAGAAACCGCGTTTTTAGCACTTTACTTACACATAAACAAAAACTTTGTAAAATACGGAGGGAAAATCAACTTGCTTAAAGCAGACGTCTATTAAGCCAATAAAAACTCTTACTTTTTATATGTATTTGAGTGGAAACCAATATGTAAGAATATATTTAAAATTTAAGGAAGAAAATAAATTAAAAAAACATACCTAATTAATAAACACAAATTACTTTTAAATTTAACGAAGAATAACGCAAAGCTAAAAAAGATAAATAAGCTTAAAAACTTGAAATTATTACGACTAACTTCTTTTTAAATCAAGTTTTTCTAATCGGTTTTTATATGGAAACAATAAACTAAAATGTCAATTTTACAATTAAACTAGTTTGGAACAAATTTTGCATTACCGGGTAACTATTAAAATTATTTATTAAAATAATTATTTTATCAGCATTAAAATAACCATTTTATTCGCATTAGAAAAATAATTAATAATAATAATAAATAAAGATACATTATTCGCAGAATTAATTAAAATGATTTTGATCGATTATAGGAAATATAAACAAAAAAACGTATTCATTTAAAAAGTCATTGATGTACTGTATAATAAAATTTAAAAAAAACAAAATACATTCAAATAAAAATTTAAAAAAACTCATTAAAAAATCTCGTTCATTTAAATAAATTAATAAACTCGTGGTTGATTATGCAGTAGCAATATTATATATCATATTTAACGATTACTGATGCTGTTGTTGTTTTCTTTTTATTAATAAAAAATACATTAACTAATGCGAATTAAATTTAAATAACATTTTTTTCAACATTTATAAATTTTGCTCGTAAAACCATAAAACAAATAGCTACAAAAAAGTAATGCCCAATTAACAGAAAATAATGTCCGTCATTGTAAACTCATTTGAATAAAATTAATCCAACATCAATTATTTTTTTAGCTTAAAATTTTCTGAGCTCGCATAGTTCAAATATTTCGACAAAAACTAAAGAAACTACTTTAAAAACCCCTCAATTTTTTTGTAAATATAAATTATTCGAGTGAAAAAAGTGGTAGGCTGACATTATGCTTGTCGTTCCCGTGATAGGAAAACATAACGTCGCGCGCGCAAATGTCAACGGTGACCAATTTCAAATTCAAATGCGATTTACTTTCCTTTTTTTTCGTAGTTAAAATTTTAAGGAGAAAAAAAAAAATAATAAAAACTGCCAAGAATGCAGTTTGTCTTTTTAAAAAATAATTTACACAAATTTGGAAGCTCAAACTCTTCTTAAAACCTCTTTTTATACTTTTTTAAAAACGGATTTTATTGATAGGGGTGTCCGAATAATCATTTTCAAAATAAATCCATGTAAAAATGATCGCGAGATGAACTTTTAAGATTAAAAAAAAAAAACGAGCAAAATAATAAACCACTAATAAATTGTACATCTACATAATTATTTCTTTAAAATATTTTTTTTTTTGCTATAAACTTTAAGATCAAAATGCCATAAATAAAATTTTAGCCCTAAATCTCGCTACTACCATTTTCCCCCTTAAACTATTAAAAAAAAAAGAAAAATCTTTAAAATATTGTTATTTTATTCAATTCGTAAAAATCATAAAAACGACTGAAAAATTAAAGAAATATTGCTAATGCTACATATTATCACATTCTCATTTACATTATTTGGCTTCGGAAAATAACTAATAATTTTATAACAATTATTTAGTGGGTTTTTAAAGAAAATGCATTATAAGTCTTTTAAAACGGTAAATTATAAAATTCGCAGATTACCTACAGTTCGACCTGCTACTTTCAGCGTGGAAGTCTTGCTAAAGCAATATTCAGCTACATTTTAACGCTTACAATTTTCAGGACAAGATAGATTACTGTCCTGAGCTTCGATGAAGTTCGATCAGGAAAAAGCAAACTACAGCACCATAAACAACCACAACCGTAATGCCGTCTAATGCATTTAGAGAAATGTGTTTCATGTTCGGATGGTCTTGATAAATGTTTAGCTGAAGACTTACTGAATTTGTAAGTTTCAGCAGCAATTTCACCAGGCCAACTTTCTGATCGAGCTAAAAAGTTCAGAAAACCAGGTACATGTTTAAGGTCAAGCTCTTTTCTTTAAGTATGCGCAGAAGAGACATTTTAATATTTCTCAGATCTTTTTTTATTCATCATTTTTGCTCTTTACTGGTGAGGTTTCATTGATGTAAAATAAGCTTTGAAAAAAATCACTACAGAAATTTGTATTTAACGAGTTAAAACTAATATTATTATAAAAAAAATTAAAAATTCCGTTTTTAGCGTAAAATAAACTTTTTTTTAAAAAAACTCTAATTAAAAATTTTGGTTTTTTGTTATTCTCCAACAACAAAGAAATACATATACAGTATACAGGTATTATTAATGTTAAAAGATCACTTAAAGTAAATTTCACCAAGGTTTCCCAGAAAATGGTATTTCTCATTTTGTAAATAAAACCCGGTTCTAATAGAGTTGGCCATTTTTGTTGGAAGTGATTATAGAGTTGCGGTATTTCTCGAAACAAGACGTCGGCTATTCCACTCGCCCGACTAGCCTCAACGAATCTTCCCAAAATGAAAAATTCAAAAAAAATAAAACCCCATTTTTTTCTCTCTTTTTCCCTCGAATTTTCCCCGCCCCTCCTTTTCCCTAATCTGTTGACTTGTAAATTGTGTTTCCGAGATAAAGGAAGTGCGATACGTGAAAATAAATGACGACCAGTTTTTTTCCTTCTATCTTTATTATTTATTTTTTGCATCGAGCAAATAATAAATCACGATTATCCATCTAAACAAGCAAATTGTTTCCCCCGATCTAACGTTTCATCTGATCAACGATCTTCACATTCATCTTGATTAACAACCGATAAATATTATTATATTTTATTCTTTTCTTCTTCGTATTATTAAGAGTTCTAATAATATTGGAATTGAGTGCGTTCTCAGGCGAACATTCGTTAGATGCTGTCAAAATGTCAAACTCGACTAAGAAAAAGCAGGGGAAAAAAAGAAAGAAAAATAGTCTAAATCCACAAAATTGCATTAAATTAAATAGTGACGCTAAAAAAATTGCAAATGTTCGATAAAGAAGAAAATCCTTTATGAACTAGACATTTTAAAATGTAAAGCGCATTTTGTCTCCCTTCTTAACCTTCTCCTATTTATTTTACATGCCTAGAAATAGAATAATATGCAAACACTTATTTTATTCCCAACATTATCGCCTTTTGTATACTGCAATCATTTGCATATTTAAAAACCGGAACTCTCAACCTCGTTTTCATTTTCAAATTATTTTGTCTTCTCAGAAGCATATTTAAGGATGAATAAATCTATATTAATTCAAAGGTTTTATTACACTGTAAATTTATATTTAAAAAAAGTACTGTATTTAAAGTGAATATATACGGTACTTTACGCAAATTGAACTTAACGTGTTTATTTTTTTACATACCGGATAATATAAAATTTAAACCGGTAATTTTTTTCTGTGATTTTTCTCAATTTTTTTTTTTTTAAAGATACAGTAAGTCATAATCTAGTTTTAAACCAATTATTATCAATTTCCGTAAATCAAGTTTGATTAGAATATCGTTTATTCGTTTTACACTACCCGTTAGATCGAGTGACTTTGTAGTTGCCAAAAGAAAAAAAAAAGAAAAAAGTAGAAGAAATTAGGATCCTGCGCGCAAGCTAAAGTTTATTTAAAAAAAAAAAATTTGTAAAAAACGAGATTTAAATCGCGAAACCGAAATGTAGATACCAAGTGTAAACGAAATATTACAGTAGGTACTTTAAAAAATCATTGAAAATAATTGAAAATATTTTTATTTCTATTCTTATTATTTTCTAAACTTTTAATTTAATTTAAAAGTAGAATTATCGTCGCCTAATCATTCTACACAAAATTTAAAACCGCACCAAAAAATTACTAAAAATAATTCATAACTTCCTTTTTATAATCCCTCGAGCCTGATTACATTCAATTCCATACTCATTTCTATTAAGTGTTAACTCGCTCATTTCTTTTGGATTCCACAAAATCTCATCATGGTAGTTGCTTATCTTGCGCGCGCGCAAACACTCCTAATAAATTTAAAACTGACCAAATTGCAGCATTTGTAGTCAGAATTAAAATTGTAGATCCAGAGTTCCTTTTTCCTAATTCTTTTGGATATTAATTCTATCAGTCTATTTTTGAACTTTTGAGAACTTAACCTCTCTTCAAAAAAAATTAAATCAAAAGCTTCCACCGTGAAATTAATTTGAAAATTCTGATTGAGTGTATATCCTCAAAGAAAATATACTGCGAAATATATGAAATGCAAATTAAACAAAACGAAAATAAACAATCTCTAGAAATAATTTATTTAATACAATTAATTTCTTTTTTTAAAAAACAATTATTTCCTTTTTTAAAAAAAAAACAAACGATTAATTTCTTTTTTAAAAAACAATTAATTTCTATTTTCAAAAATATTTATTATTTTTTTTCTTAAATTAATGAGGTGATGAGTGATAAATGCTTTGACTAATTTACGTAAAAATGATAGATTGTGTTTATTATTATTCCGAAATAATTAAAAATATAGGTTGGAATAATTTGATCATAAATCAATATTAAGTATCTGCGAAGCGAGAGATGAATAAATAGCGTAGTTTGCATATTAAACAATTCCGAGAGAAAAAAATGTGTTAAAATACTAGATTAAAACTACAGTACATGTACTCGTATAATAAAAAAAAAAATCTGGTGGGAAAAAAAATCTCAAAAACTCAAAACAAAATTCCCGTAGTTATAAAAAAAAATGTAATAAAAATCTTCGACAAGATCAGAAAACCTAGAAAGAAAACATTCGACTTGTCTTTCTAATACCGGTATTAGAGTAAACAATAATTATTCTTTTAAAAAAAAATTAGCGTACCGGTAGTTAATAATTACCTGTATACTGTCAAGTGAAATAATTTAAAGCATTGATCACATGCATTGATCTTACATTTAAAAATAAACTGACCAAATAAGTTTAATCAATTTTTTTAAAAATTAATTATATACACCGTAATTTATGATTGCAAACATTTCTTGCATTTGCCACAGTTTTCGACTCACTTTTTTCATTTAAAAAAAATCAGGTTTGTTATCATTAAAATATCCATCCTAAATAAATAAATAATATAGACTAAACCGCATAAAAAAATTAATTTAGTCAGCACAGGCTAATTAAACCCACGTTAACAATGTAAACAACTTAGAAATCCAAACAAATCAACGACGGAACACTAATCTCAAAGCTGATGACAATCATTGAAAATAGCAAACAAATTGCTGAGCTCGTCTGGTGAGTGCGGGTGGGGATGGAAAACCTGTTCGTTTGGATTTTCTCCACTTGGGATAATTTGGTAATACTGTAACGAGCGGCACCGGGGTAGGCAGGTATTTTCCCGCTGCTCAGCCATTAATTCCTCTACCGCAGTCGTTCCCACACTCCTTCTCCTTCAAAGCGCCTTAATTTATAACCCATATCAAAATAAAAGACCCATCTTCATAATTATCACGTAAGCTATTCTCCTAAATTTCACAAATAGCTCGCAACTCACACTACAAAAACAACGCATTTTACTTTGTCTGACAACAACATCGGTTCATCCACTCGGCCGAGTTAGTCAACTAAAATGCGACTAGAGTGAATTAAACGCTTTAAAAAAAAGTAAAAAGATCCAGTGCTGAAAACATCGTAACCCTTCCTATTCTTATCTTCTATTTTATTTACTATTCTGTTTTAATAGAGCAATAACAATATTTACTTGCAATTCAAATCCAACTCCAATGATAATAATTATTCGACTCCCACTGGTTATTTGTTTTTTGCGCTCTGTCGCTTAAAAAAAATAATCCAAGCAATTATTTACGACCATAATAAGAAGATAATATTGATTTGTCACTTTTACGTTAAAACGACCATTTTAGTGCTGTAAAATTTAAATATTTGTGCAAAATATATTAAGCTAATTTTTTGGGATTTTCTAGAAAAAAGCTACGGTACAGTATCTCAAAATTACATTCCGAATTAGCTAATTCAAAAAAGGACAAATACTTGCATGTAAAAAATATGCACATACATTATCACACTATTAATGTTTGACAATTTCTTATTCATATTGCATTAATGTACAGGTATTTGATACATTGAGACACAAATGTACGAGTATAATATGCAAAATTTACAGTGCAGTAGAGCGAAATTTGGTAGTTCCAATTAATAGTGTACCGTATTTATCGCGAAAATCCATTGTGGAAAACGGTCCCAATTCCACATAAATTTCAATACAAGAATTGCGATAAACGAAGATCACCTATTCTTGTTTCAGTAACATTTGTTTAATGTAGTGAACTTCACCTTTGTGAACTTTGTTTTAGCGTACTCAACAAATTTTGACGGTACTATTAATTTTAAATAATTATTTATCAAAATAAATATTCAACTACAAAACATTATATTTATTCTAATGATTTATTTTTCCTCGATGAAAATTTAATTGATTTAATTTAAACAAGTAGCTTTAACTTTAATTTTCATTACTATTTTACTTTTAATAGCATAAAACTGGACAACCATTAATTTAATTAAATCAACGATATACGAATATGCATTTAATCGGTTTTACCATAATTAATTGCGACTAAAGTCGAAAGAAAAAGCTGACTAATAATTTATGCTCAGTCTCGATATCTACTTTTTTGATTTATACGTAGACGTGAGTTTCGGGAAGATCTTCGAGAGCCAGCCGCATGTTAACCGCCCAGGTTTCCAATGAAATAACAATAAATAATGGCGCGGATAGACATAATATGGCGACGGCGCGTGCTTTTCTTATCTCAGAATGACTTTTGAGTAGATTTGTTGAAGGGGAAAAAAATAAAAGAGTTCGCATACACAATTATTAAAGCCGGCAAATCTAATTTCCACGCAAAAT
Source organism: Polydesmus angustus (assembly GCA_034698085.1). Classification (NCBI taxonomy): domain Eukaryota; kingdom Metazoa; phylum Arthropoda; class Diplopoda; order Polydesmida; family Polydesmidae; genus Polydesmus; species Polydesmus angustus. Next base: position 952 of record JAQGAY010001017.1, on the reverse strand, counting down.
AAAAACTATTAGCGAATTGATTCGAATAACAAAATGTTGGAACGTCGCCGCACAACACACACACACAAAATAATAATAATAAAAAAAAACAATCTTTCAATTCGAAGAGAATAAAAAAGATTATTGTTGCTTTCTTAAGTAGCGTAATCAGTCGTTGTAAAGAAGTTTGTGACGTCAGCCAATTGATCGGTTTACACGTAAACCAGCTAGTTTAAACGATGTGAATGTGCGGTTGGCATTGAACTCGCAGCACGCGCACATGACCAATACCATTGTAAAATCCATTCAAGCGAAACTCCTCACTCTTTCCTTTACCCCTTTAACCGTTCTACAGTACGTGTACTAGATGTACACACTTTGCCTCAACATGACCAACTCATTGATTTTTAATGATGACGCGCAAAGGAAAGCCATGTTAACCAAAGCATAGCAATTTACACGCATTTTCTATTTCATTAAATTTAAAAACTGCAGGCAGATAGAATTTTAATTTTAAAGATAGAATATACAGTAATTATTTTAATGAATTCGGCGTTTAAAAAACTCGCTTTAAATGTGCAATCAAATTTTCCTAAAAATTAATTTAAATTTCATTTCCTCCACTGTGCACGGTTTTACTGTACATATTATGATTCTCGATTGAGCATTGTAGCAAAATATTTTACTGAAAGTTCAACAACGTTTTCACATATTGTATAAACATTTACGGAATACTTGGAGTGCGGTGGAAAACGCGGGCTATACCGGTACATGTACTTTTACGTGATAAATGTAATACTAAATGTTAACAAAACTAAAATTATTTTAAACTATGAGTGCACTGTATGTAATAAAAAGATGTAATAGTAATATTTTTTTCTAATACAGGCGGCCCTCGACTTACGCACACAATTGGTTCCTCAACATTTGTTGAATGTCGAAATGTGCGTAAGTCGAGGGATAAGATTTTAAA
>JAQGAY010001016.1:0-17541 GCA_034698085.1 Polydesmus angustus | reverse complement strand
AAACGTTGCGTCGTAGTTAAAAGTACCGAAATAGATTTAATATCGTAAGGATTTATTGTAAGAATCCAAACGGATTTCAAAAATCAGCTTTGTATTTTTATTTTCTACTATAAATATAACGAAAGTTGTTTTTTTCTTCTTCTTCTTCTTCTTATTCGGTTACCGTACTGTATTACCAACTTTGGAATATTATGTGAACTATAACTATAACGTCATTATCTAATAATTTTAGAGGCACAATTTTTGTTAACGGTATATTAGCTTTTATTTTAAAAGTATTGACGCGGCGTTGTTTTAACATTTGCGTAAACGAATGGCGCAAGCGTTTGGAAACATTAGTTTTAAATAAGGGAAAACACACGGAACATGTAATCAAGGGAATTAATAAAAGTTTTATTCTGGCAAACGTGGTTCCCCTCTCTGGTCTGATTAATTTGGGTACCCCTAATAGCTTCTTGGAGAACATTTTATAGCTGAGGGTGACTGATTCTTTTTTGATAACCGTTCTCGCGTAAAACTACGGCTCTTGATTTTATAGCTTCTCAAAGAACATTTTGCATATTTAATTTAATTTAAAAATGTTACTTGAGTGGCACTTAAGTATAGCGTAGCTTTTTGCGACAAAAAATAACAACGTTTTACTTTCTCTAGCCAAATGTAGTTAGGTAAAATAATTTACATCCGCAGTATATTTAAGCTTTGAACGCTTGCATTAACCGGTTTTTTGAAATTATCAATTAAGAACATTGCCAATTTTCCCGAAATAAAAATCAGCGACAATTTTTTTTTATTAGGTTGCGAAACGGTACATACAGTACTCTTCAGATGGTTTAAAATAACCACAAAAGGCACTGCAAATAGTGCAGCGAGATTTACCATTTGTGTGGTTTTTAAAGAGTATTTTGCATACAGTATGTCTTATGATCTTGATCATTCGATTTCTTTTTGGTAAAAAAAAAAAATTGTATACGGTACAATGTATTTAATTTAAAAAATGGGCTGGGTTTTTGGCTCACACGTCATACTGTACTACACAAGTTCGGTACGGTACATACATATATTTTTTAATTTATCACAATTTTTCAGATTTTAATAAAATAAATTTTCTCTTTCAAGTTGTTACTAATGCTACGAACGCTCGCAGCATCGATCGCTTCTTGAATTATTAATATTTTTCGTTTTAAACTTATTTTTGTATATTACAATATTTTTTGCTATTTTATTTATTTGTAAGCAAATAGAAATAAGAATACCGATATTGATTTTTTTTTTAAACTTTTTTTTTTTTTGGCCAATTTAAGCGCATTTTTTTTTCTAATGCAGGAAAAATAAATCACATTTTCATATTTTATTACGTTTATTTGAAGAAATAAATCATGCGAAAGGTGGCGAAGAGAGTTTGAATATTAGGAAATAAACCAAATGCGAATAGGGACACCTGTGCGATACTTTAGAATTGATCGGTCTATTTATGAGTACAAGTACTTTGTACTTAAAGGAAGAAAATGAAAAATGACTTTTTCCAACACTTTAGTCTTTTATCTTTTGTATACAGTACCCGCATGGCGATGCATTATTTTTCTATTATTATTCCGTGCGATTTGGCGAGCTTACGGTGGTGGTAGTATTAAAGCAAGAGGGAGTGATCGATATTTTTTGGTTAAGCTAGATAAATTTGTATTCCAAATAGTGACAAATTGAAAGATAATTTGGGGATTTATTTTTGAAGAGTTACAAATTGCAAATTTTTTTTTTTAATATGTTGCATAATATTATATTTATTGACACTGGCTGTAAACATGTGTAATAATAATGTAATCAATCAACAAACGTAGGATAATTATCATAATGTGTTTATAAGTTTTAATCATTGCAAGTTTGTTTATTTAGAATGGTGAATAATAAAAAATAATTTTTTCGTTACTTAGGATTTACAATTTCAATATGAGGAAGATGTTGAAAACCTTCGACAATGTTACGAGATGGCCCAGGAGGTTCAGGCGGAAGCTGAGGTAGATGAATTTAAAGAAAAAGTAGACGCGGACATGAGGGCTCGAGACGTGGTAAACGCGCGTCTTAGCAATGAAGTACAAGAACTCAAAGTTGTGGTTCAGCAGGTGGATGTCATTAATCATTTAATTCTTAGCAATCACACTTTCTTATTTTTAAAATTTACACAATTTTTTTTGCTATTGAAATTTATTACTACTGACCGCTGCTTTTTGTTCTTTCTATTTGTGCTGCTTTCCATTTATCCAGCCTGTCAAACAGGTAACAATCTGTATAGTTTTTTTTTTATTTATACGGTTCTTGGACGTGTTAATCATTTGGTGTTTAAGTTATCCTGTCGCTATAATCTCTTAGCTTCTATGTAAAATTTTATAATAAATCATTTTAAAACGAGGTTTTATTTTATTTTAGCTGGAAAAGGATAAGCAAAAACTGGAAGAGTCAATAGGCGGTGGAGAAGAGATTCATTTGGACGATATTCAAATGGACTTTGACGAAGTTCGCAATTCATTTTTGGAGCTCGGTTCTACGTTAAAAGAAGATAAATGGGATGCTAAGAATGATGAGAGGTAAAATGTTTAAAACTTTTTAAAACTTGTTATGTAATCTTCAGTATTTTTATCACCAGTGGAGTTGATTTGAAACTCTCAAACGACCATGTCTGTCGTTTGCTTTCTTACTTGCTCGGAGTTTGTGCTAATATTGGCAAATCGATAAATAAAGAACTAATTACTTTGATTGGCAAAGATTTGGATTTGGGTGAGACTTCAACTGCAGTTGATAGAAGTATTCAGTTTCCAGACAGCATGAATATGGAAGGTAATAACACATCGCCGATCAAGCTTTGTTAAATATTTTAAGTATTTTGTTTTTTTTTCAGATACTGATTACAATGATTGCAGTATGTTTTCTACCGAAGCAGGTGCTAACGATAATATGTACGAAAATGTGGTTTTAGGTAAAGTTTGAGTCGAATGAAATATTAAGCTTAATAAAATATATCGCGGATAATCTTGCTTAATTTAGAAACCGGTTCGAAGCTGAACGTTGCTTTTCAGCGTTTGTTGGGAATTTTGTCAGCTTTGATGCAACAACTACAGGAAACTCAACGGTCATCCACTACTTTCAATGACGATTCCCAAATATTGTTCGAGGAATCTAATGAAGATTTAGAAGCTCAATTGTCTGCCGAAACTCGTTCGAAAGAATTTTTAGGAGTTGAATTACATAGAATATCCAGTAATATCAATATATGGATATGAATAATTTTCAAGAATAATTTGTTATAACTTATATTTTTGTTTTAGATTTATTAAAACTCGCAGATGATGAAAAACGATACTTGAAAGCTGAGCTGGATCGCAAAGAAAAAGTTGTGTCAGAAATGACTTGTCAGTTAGAGGAAACCAAGGCACAAAGTCAAAAATTGGAGGAATGTTTAACTGAAAATCATCCTCATTTCTCATTCCAGCAAGAAACTAATATCGATAATTTAGGTGAAGGTGGTCAGAGTAAGTATATAACTTTCAAATAATCCATCTTAAAACTATTAAGGATGATATTTATGCTATCTTAATAGCTTACTATAATAATATTTGCTTACTAATAATTAGTAGCCTATAATTTAAAGCATGATCTTAAATATTAATTATGTAGCCACTTCCTTTCTATTCAAGCATGTTAGGCGATACTTTAGTATATCTTAATTTCTGATAACAACTTGTGTTTATAATTCTTTTTTCTTCCGACTATGTGTTCAGTATTGCGACCGGTTGAAAATCAATCTTATCAATTGGCAGCCGATGACACAGGTTGGTTACAACATTTTATCATTTTGTTTATACATGTACTGTAGTTATACTGCACATTCTAAACTGTCATTCATTGTTGTTATGAAGCTACTTTTATCAGTGTATTAGAAGTTCTTTCGTAGATGAAATACTACGTAAAAAGGAAGCGTTTCATGTTAATATTTATAGATCATTTGAAACATTGGTAATTGGTGCACAATTTAAGGGGCATGCATTTTGATGGTGCGATATGCATGAGTTATGGGTGTTTACAAATTGTAATTTCCATAAAATTGTACAGGGGTACTTTTTATAATTACTGTATTTTGCATCTTTTTGATGTTAATTATGTCTTAATATGTTCAATATTGGTATTTTAGTAATTTCATTATAAATACGCTATTCAATATGATTATTATTGCATTAACTAATGGCCTACTGTAAATAATAACTATTTGATTTTAATGAAAAATTTTTAGAGCTACTGGATGAAAATGTCCGGTTACACAGAGAAAAACGTGGCCTTCAGCATCGTGTAGAAAGAGAACGTACAGAATCAACCGCTCGAATTAGAGAATTAGAGCTGTTATTAGAAGAAAGTTCATCCGCGCAAGAGATTCAGATAGAAATTAAAAACAGGGAAATAGCAGATCTTCAACAGCAGATTGATGCTTTGGATAAAAAATTATTTGGTTATAAGGGTTTTGTTGAAGTACGATCTTTTTTTGGTTTTTCACAAACTTTTATAAATTTATAATTATGATTTTTTTTCTCAGGAACAAACGTTAGAGAGAGAACAAGAGCGAGAAGATTATCAGCGGCAATTGAATAAATTTCAAGAGGTTGTGCGAGAAAAGGATAGGGCTCAAAACAGTGAACAGCGTCTTACTCGAGAGGTTAGTAGTTGTTGGATGACAAAAACTTTGATTGACCGTAGTAAAGAGTTTCTGCCTGTTGTTTTTGGTTTTATTACTATGGAAATAATTTTACTAATTTTATAACTTTTTAATTGAATGTATTAAGCCACAACTCGCGAATACTTTATATTTTCCGAAATTGAATAATTTTAAACTGTGATTGAAAAAGTTGTGGATTGATATTTCAATATTTTAAAGCTTTATTAATTGGAATTAAGACAATAATTATTTTTTGTTAGGCTTTAATTTTGCTTTAATTTTTGTTAAAATATTTCATAATTTTAATTATTTTTTTTCTTTCATCCCGGTGGTATAATTATTATCCATTTAGCATGTGTCGTTTACCTTAGTTATTTGAATTAATTTTTATTTTAACAGTTGAGGATTTTAATTTGTTACATAATTGCTAAATTATGAAAATATAATTATCAAAAAAATGAATCGTTGTGATTTTTATACAGTATATCAATGCTTTCTATATTGTGGTTTATCTGATTTATACCTAAGAATTTATGTGTTTTCAACAATGTAGTATAACTTACGATTTATTACTTTTATAAAGCTGTGATATCATCTAATATTGCTGAATTTTTACCTGCGAGGCAAAAATTCGTTTATTAAAACATTATACTAAAAATGGAATTGTATTTTGTCGTGAGCTTATGCTTGTTATAATAAATACTAAACTTTGTAATGCATTTTATTTTTATTTTGGAATGCTTTTTTTTTATTATTGTTTTAATTAATAGTTGGTGTGCTGCTTATATTAAAACAAAGCTTAATTAAATTTTCTATTAGGTCGAAAGTTGGCAGGAACAGATAAAGGAGAAAAACGAATCGCTCGAACAGATGATCGAGAAAAAAGAACAATTAGAAAAGGAGTTGAACTTGTTATTAGAAAAAAGTAACAACGATCAAGATATTATTCGAGATTTAGAAAGACAACTGGATTGTAAATCCCGAAATGAAAAACTTTTAAATGAGGTTAGGTGTTTTGTATATGAAATTTTTATTGTAAAAAATATAGTTGTCGCTTTTATCTTGGGTTATATAATTTATAGCAAATGGGAAAAATTCAATCTGAGCTGTCAATGACTAGCATTGTTCACCATGACCAATCTTTGGAAATTGAACAATTGCGTAAAATGTCCGTTACTTCCCCATTATCTGTTTCCACCGCGTTCTTCGAGGAATGTTTTGGCAGAGTTCATTTTGATATGGAAAATCCTCCATCTCCGCAATCGGTTGTCATCGAACTTAGATCTCAGGTATTTCGAATTTATTTCAATAATTTTCATTAATGAAAAAGTGAACTGTTTTTTTACACAATTCACTTTTACCATAAAGTCCGGGTAGATTATATATAATAATAATATAACGGTTTCAAAATAATTTATTTGTTGGAAATATTTTAGTCGTACATGTATTGTTCATTTGTTTTAAGGAATTCAGATGTTGGGTGTCTTTGTCGGTTTTTTTTAACATACAAGAACCATTTAAAGGTTATCTAAAAATAGAATTGTTGACATTCTATTTATTACTTGACTGACTGTAAGCGGAAAAGTTTTTTTTTTTTTCAAAATACAAAAAAATTAAAAGCTCTTTTAATTAGCTAAATTAGTTTTACTACGTGCAGGGTAAAAAATAAATTAAAGTAACTTTATTTTTGAAGTGATTTATTTTGTAATGATTGCAATAGCTGACTTTAGGTTTTTAAAGTTATTTAACAATTTATAAGAATTAAAGTAAGGTCATTGTAAGTAAGTAGCCTAACTAAAATAATACTTTTTTTTTGGCTTGTTAGCGTCAAATAAAATGTTATTTTCAACTTACTGTTATGTAGGATGAGTTGATCTAGCTTGTAAAAACAATTATAAAATATTATGGATATAAAATGTTTTGAACAAGTTTCTATGTTAGTGAGTAAGCCTCAATTATTAACCTTTTATGCATTTTAATAAAATTTAATAGATTAATTATTTTTATTCTTTAAACTATTATTAGGTTCAAACTTTAGAAGAGAAGATTGTTCGTCACTCGTTGGATTTAGAAGGATTGCTGGTTGTGACTTCGTGTTTAAATTCTCCATGCAGTGAAGAGGTGTCAGTTAAAGAAGTGCTGCGAAATAAAGAAAAGGAATCGACAACTAAACATGAAGCTGTTGTGGAACCATCATTTGAAGCATTTTTGAAAGATATTCGACGTTTAGAAGATAAAGTAGAAAACTTATCTAGAAGTAAAGATATTGTTTTGAAAAGAATAAAAGATCACGAAGCTCAGATTGTAAAGCAGCGTCAGTATGAAGAAGTGAGAATCAATTGTCTATTTTGTTATCATTTTTTAATGATAAAAAACCAATAAATCCTCATTATGTGAATAATTTTTAGGAATTACTTCAAGATCGAGATTTGCTACAACAAAAAGTAAATGCTCAGCTTCTTCAAATCACTTCTCTTCAGGCGCGTATTGAAAAACGACGTTTCGGATTTGAAGATGATGAAGTATTAGAAAAAGTTCAAGAACTTGAAGATCAACTAGGAAATGAAAGGCAATTGGTAGATTGCAAAGTGAAACAGGTTTTTTTTCTAAAAATTATTTTTGAAAATTTGGATTAGAAATTAAATCTTATCATTTTAATAATTTAAGATTGAAGAATTGCAAGAGAATTTAATATCCATGGAACAGCAATGCAATTCTTACAAGAAACAAGTGTCTGACTTAACGCAAAGATATAGTGTGGATGCTAATGATCACAAAATTGCTCAGGCAGCGGCTAATTCGGAATTAAATAAAACGAAACAAAGTTGTGAACAGTTAACGGTAATAATTTAATATTTTATTTACTAGTCTACACAATAATGTTTGGATTATTTAAAAAGAATAGTGCTTGTCTATATTTAACTAATTTAATGAAATCTAATTATTTTATTAGAGTGAACTTTTGCAAACTCAGAAGCAATTGGAAGAGATATCTTCAATATTCCAATCGCTTATGGTGGAAAAAAATAAAGAAATTGATATGATTTCATCTGAAGTTCAGCTTCTTAAAAATGAAAATGAAGACCATAGGAAAGCTAATGAAAACTTGGTAAAGAATGAGCACGAATAGTTGCAATTAATAAATAATAATTTATTATTTTCATTGTACTATATATATTTTTTAGGAGATTAAATTATCTAGTACAACAAAACTGCAGCAGGAATTGTCCAATGCCCAAAATAAACTTGAAATTGTAACAGAAAATATGCTTGAAAAAAGCAATAAATTAATTGATGTTGAAAAAGAATGGAAAAAGTGTCTTGAAAGTATCGAACATAAACGCCGAGAAGTTGACGCTTTAAAATGTGTGTTAGAAGAAAAAGCCCAGTTGGTCGAACAAGTTCTAACTTTGCGGTCTGAATTAGACGACGTAAATCGTTATCAGGTAGCTGTGCTAATTTTTTTTCATTATAACATTTAATATAGTATTAATTTTAAATTATATAGGCACGTCTACAAGATGATTTTGATACGCTGCAATCTATTTTAGAAGAAAGACACGCTGAACTAGCTGCAGCTCACCAAGAAGTTAGCGAACTTAATATACTAAAGGAAACATATTCCCAGGAAAAGGTACTCAATGAATTACCGTATATTCTATTGATGATGTTGAGTAACATTAAATTTTTTTGGTGAATCTTTTAAGGCAAACTTTCACTTAGAAATGGAAGTGTTACAGCAACGTCTTGATGTACCAAAAACAGATTTTGAAGTCCAAGTTGAATTATACGAAGTAGAAAAGGTATTTTTTTTATTCAATAATATAACTTTTTTTTTATTATTGCTTATCTAATTTATGTTTAGAAAATTTTGGATGAACAGAATTTAAAAATTCAGTCGTTGCAAAAAGAGCTGAATATATTTAAGGATTCGAGCGAAAAATTAAAAATTGAAGAAAAGAAAGTTTCTTCACTAACTAAAAAAATGAAAGCCCTGAAAATTAAATTAAACGAAAGTGAAGAAAATGCCAACATGTTAAGCAGTGAATTAAATAAATCAAATAATGATTTAAAACAAGTCAAAGAGGAACTTAATCAAACTTTGCAGCTGAAATTACGTTTGGAAGCCGAAATTGCTCTTCGTGATAATAAAATATTTCGAATTGAGGATGAACTAGAGCAAATAAAAATGAATAAAGAAAGTGCAGAAAATACTTCTGGAAAAGCTTCTCTTTATAAAGTAATTTATATTGTTATTATAGTTTGAGACATGTAATAATATTATTGTATGATTTTTTTAAAAAAAAGTTTTTGGAAGAGGTTCGTCAAGAAGTATTACGTGAAAGTGACAATTTATTGCATAACGAAGGGTAGGATTTTATTTTCAAGTTACATTTACATGTAATGGTTACGAGTATTTTTTGTAGGCGTGATAATAATTCTTCAGATGGCTTTTCTGAACAAATGAAAGGTAATTTTGAGACAACGGTATAAAGCTGATGCTTTAATTTTTATGGAATATAGGGCAAAGAACGAATTTTCGAGATGATGTCCATCCGCGGAGTGTATCGCCTAGTACTTCAGTTTCAAGTTCAGACGTAGAATCGATAACGAGCGAACAACTATCGGTTCCCGTTAGGTCTCTCATGAGAAAGGTGTACAAGGAAGGCATTCATGTAAGTAAATGTAAAACTCGTTTGCAACAGCTGAAAGTATATCATTTTTGCAATATCCTAGGTGTTGAACTTATCTGAATTAGATGCAGTTAAAGAGCAAGTCCCAACTGATGCGCCATTGGAAGATTTCAATAAAACTTTGAAGTACAAAAACTGGGAAAATGAAAAAAAACATTTGGTTTCTGAGATAGAAGCTTTAAAAGAACTTTTGACTCATGTTACAAATGTTGCTACAGTCAAAGTAATGAACAGTTATTGTAGTTTATTCTGGCTATTTTTTATTTTATTTGCAATTATAAAATTATTTTGCAGCCGGTTGATTCGCAAGCATCTTTTGTTTCGGAAATTTTGCGCAACGTTTTAAAATTAATGTCAAATGACAGAGCTATTGTTATGGAAAAGTTAATTCGAAATTCCAAAAATGCAGCTAAAGAGGGAAAATTTGAACAATGCGTGACTGAATTAGTAAGCATTTTTAAATTATGTACTGTACTTGAATAAGGTAATGAATAATTTTTCTTTTTTTTATATAATTATATAGAATGAGATGTATGGCAATTTAACTCGCAATATTCAGAGCATTTTTTCAAGCATGAAGCATAATCCATCTAATACGACTGATCTTACCTCAATTGCTTGGGAAGTGCAGATCGCTCTAGCCAAGGAAAGATTATTGAATCAAACCGAACAAAAGAAGTTGTTAAATCAATTACAGACTTTGGAACAGCAATTGTGCTCGCGAGAACGCCAGTCGAAGAGACACGGTTAATTTTTAAATATTTTTCTAGAAATGTATTTATTTTATCTAATGCTTGGTAATTTTAACAGCCGAGCTAATAGAATTTCGAGTACAACAAGAACAATTAATTTCTGAAGATTTGAGGCGGAATTTAGAATTAGAAAAATCGCGTTGCATTGAACTGTGTGGTCAGTTAGCTTTGGAAAAAAATAGAGTATCACACATGGATTTAAATCTTTCTCAGCTTAAATCTGAACTGAGTAATTCTAAAATGATCCTTGAGCAGGAAACCCAAGAATTAAGTACCACTTTGTAAGATTTTTTCTATCACTATTATATTTTAAATTTCTGAGAAAATGCATTATAACTTAAGTCATTTCTATGCAATTTAATTTAGACAACAGCTCAAAAATGAAAAATCCACTGTAGAATCTTACGTTCAAGCACTTCAAACGCAAAGAGATAATTTTCTTCAATTACAAGAAGCAATGGAAGCTGAAAAGAGACGAAGTAAATCATCTGGCCAACGAGATCAGCAAATTAAAGAAGTAAATAATTTTTTTTTTGATCCCTTAACATTTGTTTATTAATTATTGTATTTTATTAAGGAACTTCGTCAAGCATTAATGGCGGAGCGTGATAGACAGTTGGAATTAACGACGTTGCTCGAATCTGAAAGATTAGCTTTACAAAATGTTCGTCATGATTTACTAAGAGCACAACACAAAAACAGTTCATCTCATTTGGAAAGACGGATGTCAACCACGTAAGTTATAATATATTAAGGTAAATTGATATTATAGTTATAATCTGCATTTGCTTGGTTTTTTATTAGATCCCAATCGGAAAGTATTGAGGATCAAAATAGTTTATTAACTCTTGAAAAACTTAAGGCTCAAGATTTAGCAACGGCATTGCAGAAAGAACAACATAAAGTCACGGTACTTACTTCTGCTCTTCAACAAGATAGGAAACAACTCCTGGATGAGTTAGACAGCACGAAGGAAAATAATTCTCGTTTACAATCTAAACTGGAAACCAGTGAAGTATGATACCATTTATAGTTCTTAAGCAAAATATTATTTTATATTGTTGAAATATTTTGTTACAAGGCTCAAAAGACTAACCTGGTAAAGGAAGTTCAAAGAAATAAGGAGGATGTTCATCGTTTGGAAATGGAAAGCGATAAATTATGCAACGAACTTTCAACTGCGCAGAACAATATTTACCAGAAAGATCTAGAAATGGAACAATTTCGACGCATTCAAAGGGAAATTAATAAAGATTTTGAAATTGAACGTGAACTCGAAAGGCAAAAACTGGTATGTAACGAAAAATATTACATTCGAGCATAGAAATATAAATTGACATTGTGATACTTTTATAGCAAGAGCTTAAATTAGAGATGTGTAAACTTCAACAAATAATATCGAATTTGGAGAGAGAAAGGGAACTGATGAAGAAAAGCGATAATTTAGTTGAAGGTGATGTTTATTTTAATCGCCATAGGACCTCGCTTTCTAATTCGGTACAGTTTTTTTTAAAACCGTCCAATTAAATGAAAAACATTAACTTTTGCTGTACTGTATATAGATATTACACAACGATATGGGAATCAGTCGCTTTCAAATAACAAGTTTCGAAGCGTTACGCCAAAGAACATTCTTGCTAACGCTGAAAATTATGGAAAACATTAACAATTATTTAAAGTGAATTCTTAATTACTGAATGAATTAATCACAACTATTACAATTTTATTTTTAAATATTGTTTATAGAAGTGACATAAACAGTCCCGACGTGTTTGAAAAGTTTTCTATAGCAGTAAAATCGGTGTTGTCAGAGCTTTGCGGTTTGGGCCAAGTACTACAAGCTCCGATACAGGTACTGTTAATGTAGTTAGCATCATTGAACAATTGACTATAATTTCATATTAAAAATTTGACATTTTCGTTATTAACTTTTAGGTTGAAGAAAGTTTAAGTGTTCATTTGGATTTAATGGAAAAAATTGTCAAGCATAACGCTGAACTTGCTGAATTTGCTTTAAGTTTGAGCGAAGAAAAATTGGCTCTGAGAGAATCCATGTTGCAAGAAAAAAATGAGATGAATTTACTGAAGTGGAATCAAGGAACATCCAGCAGTCATTCATTGGTATTTTATTTTTAAAGTTACTTTAAACATTCTTTTCACGTTCAATTTTCAGGCTTCAAATACGACTGTTTTGGCTGCTGAGAGAGCAAGTTGGGCTCAGGAAAGAACTCGTCTTCAGCAGGCTTTACACAAGGCTGAAGCCGATCTTATTAGAGCCTCTTCCAGACAATCGCATTTCCATTCACCTGCTATTGAGCAAGTAGACGATAATAAAGTAAGATCTCCTTTCATTATTTCTCAACGATTAAAACTAACTTGACAAATTTTTTTTTCCTGACTAATTCCGATGTACCGTATTAAAATTTAATTTATTTAAAATATTTCTGAGATAACAATAAATTAAAAGTTTTTCATCATAATACATAATTTATGTAGCAAACAACTTAATCATTATTTAATGCTGTGTGTGCGTAATATACCGGCACCAATTAATTATTTAAAGAATTTACATGAAATACCCAAAAATTGGGACACGCACTGATCGCCCCAAGGAAAATTATTATTATTTTAAAACTAAGAGATCAAAGATTAATTTTGTTGTTGCATGTGAATTAATATTTACACAATAATGATAATCAAAAGTATACTGTAAGCTATAACAATTATTATTATATTAAAAAAAAATTTAATTTTTAAATGAAATTTTCATGACAAAAATGTATCTGAAATTTTCAGACCGTTTGGCAAAAATATCTGCGAGCAGAAAGCTTTCGAAAGAATTTAGTTTTTCAAAAGACTTATTTATTGGTGATTTTGGCTGGATATCAATACACCGAATCGGGTACTCTGGAAATGCTTGGTCGCTTAGGATGTTTAACGACTCCAGCTCGTTCAAACGCGCACAACGAATACCGTCATTCCAAAGCATTCCAACGGTTTCGAAGTGCCGCGCGGTTAATAGGGGCCATATTTCGCATGAAATATCTAGTCAGAAGATGGCGACGCCACGAAGGATCTTTCATGAATTTATGTACAACTTCGATATGCGATAATTCCCATGACAGTAAGTTTTTTATTTGAAAAGTTATTCCAAATTATGTTTTATTAATATATGTACGAATTTAATAGGATTTAGTATCGCGTCATCCAATAGTTACACTCCATCAACTCATTCCCAAACTCATCGCTTCTCTTTAAATGCTGGTTTTACGCCACCGGTAAAAGACGGGTCTAAAAGTCGTTTAATGGGCGAAAAGTCATCGATTTGCCGAAATTTGCCGTTTGCGTCGGCCAGTACGGCATCCTCATCAGGTTCATCTAATGCTAGTGTTAATGGTAAACTGTCCGATTACGTCCGAAGGTTTGACAATATTCAGCAGCAGTTAGGAATAGTCTCTCTAGGAAGCAAAACTTCAGAGAAATAATGTTTAAAGGTAAGCGTATATATATTTTTATCTATATCTTATTTTAAATTACTGTTATTAAAACTAGGATTTAACGTTTAAGTTCGAAAGCCAATTTTTATTAATGAATAAGTTTCACAAGAAAAATGAAAAATAAGCGAAAAAAGTTTAGAAATTTAATCGTCATCCCAGTGTTCATTAGCTTTTGGTTTCGGACCACCCGCTAACTTTGACATAAATACCTGAAATATACATATGTTAAATTATTGATAATTATGCAGTATTTTTTTTTTAAAATATACCTGGTCAATTTTTAATATGGTGCATGCAGCATTTACTGCATATTTTAATCCCCAAAATTTATTGAGATACATATCGTAGATTCCCGATTTGGTAGCATCTGCTACCGCAATACCTTCTCCCTAGAAAGAAAATGTTTAAATTGGTGATATTGTTATGTTAATTTAAACAAGATTCACATACTTCGATATCAACTCCAATATTTTTATTTCCTTCTTGATGAGCAGCGTATAATTTAGTAATAATTTCCGCGGACTAAAAACGTTATAATTTAAAAAAAATATATATATTTAAGCATTGGAAAAAATTACTTTCATTCCAGCATTTTCGGCGATGGCTTTAGGAATAGCTTCAAGAGCAACGGCAAATTTCTTGATAGCATATTGATCTAAGCCGGGGCAAGACTGAAATGGACCCAGAAATTAGAGTTACCATTTATACTAATATACGATTATAATTATTTCGAGTTTACTTCTCCAAACGATGCCACTTCTTTAGCCAACTCGATTTCAGTCGCACCAGCGCCGGGTAAAAACCGACCATCCTTAAACGAAATTTGGTTTAAATATTTTTGTTGAAATTATGATTATTTTAATGCACGTAGATTTTAAAAAAATAAGTTATTTAAATCTGTATTATAATAGTTAAAGATTAAAAATACTTACTCTTGTAATCCCTTTGAAAGTGTTTACTCCGTCATCTATGGCTCTTTCAATATCGTCCATATAGTTATCGGTTGAACCTCGAATGACAACGGTGGCGATCTTAGATTCGCTACTTTCTGCTCAAATACAACGTTATTAGAATCCACTACAAAGCACCTAGACGTGTTTACCTTGCTTGAAGATGACAACAGAAGTGTCTCCCACTTCGCTAATGTAGACTTGGTCACACAGACCCATCTCGTCTTTTGTGGGAGCTCCCTAAATAATGCTCAAGAATAAGAATTGGTTCGATACGTAACCTACTCAATGGGAGAGTTACCATTTTTGGAAGGACCGTTGCTCCTACAACTTTGGAAATCCTACGAATATCCCATTTCGAATTTAATCGAACAACCATTATGCCGTATTTGTTGAGGAAATGCAAAGCCATGTCTCCGACTTTACCACCCGATACAATTACATTAACTCCGGCGTCAGCGATGGCTTTAATTTGTTGATCCAACATTGTTTCTTCTCCTTTACTGAACTTCTTTAGTTCGTCGGCATTGTGAAGTAAAACGGTTCCCTGAGATTCATGTATTAATATTTATTTCAACCACGATCTAGTGTTTCAACTTTAAAAATGTTTATTTACTTTAGTTTCAGTAGCCGAAGAATCGAATGCGCAGGAATAAACTGCAACTTTGGCATTAGTTTTCTTCGTGACGTCTCCTTCAACTTGTCTGGGGAAAACCATTCCTTGTAGAACTTCAGAACTGTTCAGACCAGAACCCTACAAAGATGAATTCCAGTCAAATAAGTAAAAGATTATAAATTACCATTTTATTTTAATTTAGCACTTGCCAAAATTTTGCAAACGCGAACGTTATCTACACTGAATGCTCCATTTTCTCCTACTACTCCAACTGAAGAGGGGAAAATATTATATATGGTATACTGTATATGTGAGAAAAGTTAATTTTGTATTTACGTACCACAGGCTTTAGTAATTAATTTAGCCAAAAAGTCCTCGTTTCCGTATTGTTTGCTCATCACTGATGCGCGAACTGCTTGCGAAACCTCTTCGTGATTGTGGCAATCCTTGGTTTCGAAACACACCAAATTCGGTAAAATATTTAGAACTGTTTTTAACGATTTTTCATATCCCTCGGTCACTTCAGCCGGTGTGAGACCCTGACAAAAAAGAAAACACAATGTTAGCATCAAGAAGACGAAAGCAAACGTTTGAAAATCTAACCATTCTTAATAAATCTTCCGCAGCTTCGAGTAAAGCGCCGGCAAAAATAATGACAAAATTGGTTCCGTCGCCAATTTCTTGCTCCTGCATTCGAGAAGCTAGAACAACTAATTTTGCAGCTGGATGTTCAACCTGCGGAGAAAATATTATTTGAAAAGTGTTTTAAGATTCCAACTTTCAGCTGGACAAAAATCTTACGTCTAATTCTCTCAGAATAGTAGCTGCATCATTAGTGACGAAGAGCTTATCGATATGATTGATGACCATTTTATTAAGACCTAAAAAAAAATTAATATTAAATTAAGAAATGAAATACGTTGAAGCTAATCCATACCTCGAGGGCCGTATGAAGATTTGACAGTGTGAGATAACTCTTTGCAAGCGTTTAAATTTCTGTAAACAGCTTCATCGAGACCGGAATAATGCTACAATTTATATAATAATAAAAATTAATTTTCTAAACAGAAGAAGAAAAAAAAAACATGGACGATTATAAAGTAAACTGTCATTGTGGGACGAACAACGTTAGGCCTAGTAATAACATCAATTAATCGACACCGCATTTACCTTAGCGCCGTCCTTCAACATTTGAGCTAAACCCGGAGCTTTTGGGATGTGAAGTGCCATAGTTGAAATAGAATTATAATGGAATTTAATCAATTAGAAAGTTTAATAACGTTATGGACACACGTGTTTCGAAGCTACACAAATTTATAACTCAACTCGTCGATCTCCTTTCCCGGTGTAGGTGCGATTACAAACTCTTCCGTTGGTGGCGCTAGTATCGCCGTAGACCAATTGTCCGCAGAAGACATTGAGTTCACGACAATTGAGTACACCGCGACGTCATGAAAGTATGACTTGTGAAGCGGTGTCGAAGGTTAATATGAGGAAAATTGTTTTGTTTTTATAAAAATTTAAATTAGGGTTAAAGAAATTGCGTGTTTATGTCATTTTGGGCCTCCTTTTATTATCAGTCAAAATGAACCGAAGGTATTTTGAAGGTAAAATTCAATTTATATGTACAGTAGCTACGGTATAGGACTCGCGGTAAGAGTGCCCATATTTTCAGAGAAAAAAGTTCTATTACCACGAATCAATCATTTTTAATACTGTATTTTGTTTGGTAGATGGCGAGTAAAAATGATGGACTTTGGTCGAACATTGCTAAAGTACAAATGGAATTTGGACGGGGATTATTACTACTGTGTATTATCTGAACCAGAAATGAATGCATTAGTTCATGAAATAAACCTGTAACGAAATTTAAGCAGACACATTAGGTAATATACTTCAATATTTATTTTATTTATGGACCTTTATTCATGTGAATGATTATATAGAATTATGCGTCTCAGGTCTGATTATAAATAGGCGAACCCAACGTCAACATAGTAACTATAATTCGGTAGATGTTATAGTAACTATGATTGTATATTGCTTCA
Source organism: Polydesmus angustus (assembly GCA_034698085.1). Lineage (NCBI taxonomy): Eukaryota > Metazoa > Arthropoda > Diplopoda > Polydesmida > Polydesmidae > Polydesmus > Polydesmus angustus. The sequence continues at coordinate 288 of JAQGAY010001016.1, read as the reverse complement.
AAAATCAATGCATAAATGTTTGTTCGAAATTACGAACTATTATTATTATGGTTGAATTTCCCGCACATATACGTAAGAGAAAAAGACTCACGCGCATGCTCTGTAAGCCTGCGCTAACACTTATTAAAAGAATGTTTTTTTAAAAATTAGCGGACGTCGTTATAAAATTGTTCAATGGGTTTATTAGAACGACCGTCAGATGGCGCAGGCAATTAAAAATTTAAATTGAGGGGAAAAATGAAGCGTGTTTAAATGGGTTTAAAAGTCTCTATTTAGATGTAAAATGAC
>JAQGAY010001015.1:0-17566 GCA_034698085.1 Polydesmus angustus | reverse complement strand
GTTATTTTTGTTTCGTCATTTTGCCGTAGTCATTTTGACGCGAGTTATTTTTGTTTTAGGCATTATGACGTGTAACCCAGAAAGCAACCATCTGCAAGTGATCATAAAACTCTACTACCGCCTTGATCAAACCAACAGTTTACCACGCACAATAAAAAAAATATTCTTTATAGTTTAAATATACATCCCAATCATTTGATTTAGGACAAATAAGTGATTTATATTACCCGTAAAAGATTCATAAGTTAAAACCTTAAGTGAATGTAAAGCACGGTGGTTGCCTGCAACATGTTTCGAAAGTTTTAAATAGGCCGTCAGGAATTACTAATACGTTACCTGTACGTTACCATGCTAATGCTCATAATAATTATTGTATTAAATGTAACTTACCCTCAATGGTGATCAACGGAACTTTTAGAATTCCATCTAGTATCGAACGCAGTAACATTTTGTAATACCGTACTAAATTAAATTTTCAGAATTAAAACCAAAGAGTTAAAACAATCATGAGCATTGGCTATTGACGTCACGAGCAGACGATAAAATCTGGCTGGAGGTATACTTCCAATACATTTGAATGCATTGGATTAGTTAATTAAATAAATAGATGCTCTATTTTTGGCATTTTAGGATTTTTTTCATGAATCCTGTAGAACTTTTTAAGGCCTATCTTATGGCAAAAAAATAAAAAATCTAAAAAAATTCTAAACATAAGTTTAGTAGTGAGTTATTGAGCTCAAGAAGAGGACATATCCTGAACAAGTCTTCTTCTTCAACTCAAACAGCCGTCGTTGCCATGGTTTCTGACCTCCAGCCAAATGCATGCCGGGAAAAAGTCACGTGTTAGCCAATGCTCATAACATAATGCAGAGTGATGCTTTAATTGAATAAACTCCGTTTGATGGCGCCACTGTCCAATAGTAAACATACGACGTAGCGCTCACGGTAAAAGAGTATCTGCCAAGGTGTTCACAGTAAATTATTCACACATTACAGCAGAACCTCGATTATCCAGACCAGGGGGTGGTCCGGATACGCAAATATCAGGATAATCAAAATGCATTGAAGAAACTAAGATTTTGCATGAATTTATTTAAATTTCAATAAAATGGGAAAGTTCCGTACTATTTACCTCTACTGTATTTATAACAGAAATGAAGCCTTGAAAATAAAGCATAATAATTTATTAGGCCCTATATTGTACATGTATTTCCAATCGAAAACATAATTTTAAGAATTTATTTCAAATAATTCCACATATTTAATATAGAATTGCACGCAAATAATTAATTATTACCGGTATTTAAACACGATTGCAGTCGTGATTTAAAATAATTTTCTAGTTTAGTAATAATGTGTTTATATATGTGATTGTAATTAGAGTGGATGATTCTACGTACACTGGAAATTAAATCAAACTTATACTTAATATACCAAGTATTTTAACATACATTATGTAACATAATTTTATGTTAAAAAAATCAGCTCATTAAAAATATTGAGCTATGGAATAACAATACTCGTATACAAAAATAATTATTGGACTGTCACAAATAGGCCTACCAAATAACAACGAAATAATATTCAATTTGTATTTTCAACGAATCTGCGCAATTAAACAAAACAAAAACTAAAATCTTTTGTTTTAATTTGTATTCGCGGTTTCTCGAAAAGACGACACATATCACCAAATATTTAATAGTCTGCCGAATATTATATAACTAATACGGTAGCATTAAAAAAATTTTGTTTACCAAAGTAGGATATTTGTTTAAAGTCAAGGTTCAACTGTCCAACAACAGTCAGATTGATCTTCCCTCAATCTTTTTCTTTTACACTTTGGACACTCTGTAGAATGAGACATGCACGTTGAATGATAAACCGCCAAACAGATTTCACACTAAAAAAATATTTACACAAAACATTTAAAATACTGTATACGAAAAAATAACAAAAAAAAATTACTCTATAAATTTGTCCTAATTCAAAAGGATAAATAACTTTTGGACTATCACAAATTTCACAAATAAATCCTTTTTGATGGCATAATTCACAATCTGCTACATGTTTTGATGCAAATGATACAGCTTTTTGTAATAGAGTTGTCAGCGACCGAGAAGGAATGCTAACTAAATCCTAAAACAAAGAAAATACTACCGATGTACAGTATACCGTAGTTTAAATGGTGTAAATAAAAATCCTCACCTTAAATGAATACAAATGAATATGATCGTATAAATAATCTTTAGGCCAAAGCTTTCGTCGCATTTCTTCAGCTACAGACTCTCGACAAGTGAAGAGATAGGACCTCAAGTAGCTTAATTGTGTTCTTAACAACTAATATTAATTCAATTTTAATTAATTCAACAAAAAAATAAATAAATAAAAAAGAAACCTGCAGTTCTTTCATTTCAGGCGATACTAGATAAAGTTGGGAGTTGAGATGTCTTATATCAATGAGAGGTTCATCTTCGATTAATTGAAAAAATTTCATTGTCTGTTTAGAAACTTCGACAAAAATAAATATGATCAATTTTAATTGAGGTTAGGGTTCGATAACATACTGTATTATACTATACTTTTGTATTTTTTAAAATCCCAATTATGAATTATGCGAGCAGGAATACAATACTCTTCATTGTCATGGCAATCTTGACAGTAACAATACCCATCAAAACCGCAAACGCGAGCTTTTCCATAAACTTAAAAAAAAAAAATTTGAATTATTCTTTAAATTTAATATGGTTAGAAATGACAATTACTCATTCCAATCGGACTGCTACAACATTTGCATTGATAATTTTGCTCATCTAGGCCACGTTCATTTGAAATTTTACCAATATTTTTAATGAGGCTTTTGGTTACCTAAGAATTAAGTATAAACTAATTCAGCAACAATAGAATAGGGCTAATTTCATGAAATCTGATTTACGAGATCTGCATCAGCTGACAAAAAAGAGCAATTTTTAGGTAAAATTTCATAATCATCCTCATCAAATGAAGACGAAGAGCTAGAAATTTTCTAAATAAATAAAACCAGCATTTTTTATTTATTATTTCGCGAAAAAAATGAAATTATCAATATACTCGATTTTGAAGATATCCTGAAGAAGAAGAGGGAGAGTTAATAAATTGATCAAAATCCATATCTCTTAAAATCGTAGATCGTGCAGGACTGTAATTTTGAAGAAGTTCCTGATAAGAGCCTATTAAAAATGTCATAAATAAATAAAATTTTAATAAAATTGAATTGTTACCGGTAGCTGTAACTGATTTATTCTCGATGGCAATAGCTCCAACTTTAACGAGATCTCTTTCATGGCTTGCATCAGATGATGACCAGCTATCTTTTCCTACGATTCGATTACCTAAACTATAATTGTCCGACCACGATTGATTACTTATAACCAAAATAGATTGAGCGTCATTTTCTTTAAAGGCCTCTTCAGAGCTCTCAGTAAAACTACGTTCCAAATCACTTGCCGAAGGGCAATTGCCATAATCGTCAACAGTTTGTTCCGTCGTTAAATGTTTTTGTAATTCACTATCCAATGGTAAATTCGATTCCGTTATTTTCAAATCAGCTGCTAGTTTCTCGCCAGCCTCAATGACTTCATCATAAAGCAACGAAGGCATCGGATCTGGACATGAAGCTACACTTGACGGGGTGGACTCTATTTCCGGAGCATCCGTTTGGAGTAATTCATTACCTCCTTGCGGCACAACTTCCGTTTGCAGTAACTTTTCAAAAAATTTTGATTCATTTTTACTTAATGAATCCGAGCCGGAATTTGACGTCCTTACAGTTGCACCATCAATATCAAAATAAGAAGCTGCATCAATTCCTCTAAACACTGGTTCTGGAACAATTGGAGAACTCCAAACCCCAGAAAGAATTAATGGCGTTGGACTCCAAACATTCAACATGCGCGAGTTACAAGCTAATTTAAAATCAAATAAATGAAGACCTAAAGAAAATAAAAAAACTTTAAAATTAAAATTTATCAAAATAATTCCTTAATAATACAGGATTTGCAACGCATGCAATAAAAGTACATGATCACGAGCAAATAATATAATTAATATCAAAGTAATTAAATACTTTTTCATGAGCTTCACAAACAGTTTTAGCACGATAGTTCTTGGTTTTAGCTAGAAAATTAGCTACTGTAATTATTGTAAGAGGAAAGGAAAATAATGAGAAAAGCCAAAACACAGAATTTATGATATAATTTTATCCCATACCAATAAATTATCAGCAATAAAATCAAATAATAAATGTATTGTGTAATTACCTTCCATATATTTTTTCATAATATCGGGTTGCTCGGAATCTCGTAGATATGCATAATCGCGGTAATAGTGTCTGCAATAGCAACCAAGTGCGGTACATAATCAATAATAAGCGCAAAGTTAGCATAAATTGATGCATGCATTAAATATAAAAGTACCACACCTGACCGACGATTTGTCTTGAATCATTGCTGATAAATAACCTTCCAATAGACCATCATTCAATGCCACTCGCAGTAAGGCCTGTTTAATAATATATATTGAAAAATTGCATTACAGTGTAATAACAAGAATTGACGTAATTTTTGCAAGAGTATATTAATTAAATTAATAAAGAAAAAAAAAAATTAAATTTAGAATTAACTTACTCGACATCTTCCAATGTCCGAGTGGATTTGAGAAAAGTTATTTATTTGAGATAAAACATCCTTATGCGAAAATACCATTAAAAACGGCCAAAAATTCTAAAAAAATAATGTATAGTATAATAATACTTAATCAGCAGCTTAGAAAAAAAGACTTACTGGTTCCGGTGGTTTATTACTGTTATTTGCTAAAATAGTTGATACCTGTTTTTAAAAAAAATAAGCAAAACAATCCATTTACGTCTTAAACTTTTATCAATATTATACTGTACTTTAATACCTTATCAAAGAAATTATTTTTTAATCCGTGAATGAAAATAGCTTCAATATAATAACATAAATTGTCAGATAGATCGTCACTGCAGATCGAATAATAAAAAAAATCGTCAAATATAATAATTCCAAGTTTTGCAACAACATAATTATACTTGAAAGACTTAATTTAAATTAAATTTCAACACATTTGTAATTCGTTTCTTACCTATATACAATGCAGGAATCTATATTTTGACCCTGAAGTGCCTTGATTGCATTTCCTAGCCCATTTGTAATGGAAGATTTGTGAGAGATCTCACGCATAGTATTGCGTAACATCTCTGAATCTAGAAAAATTGGAAAAAAAAAAATTTTAAAAATTAAATCTATACAATGTTGTAGTCATGCAATGCTAAATTTTAATAATAAATTTAAAACTTACGCTTCTTAAAAAATGACATTTTGGCAATCAGCTGTTTACAAAATTGTTATGATTATTGAATATAATTAACACAATTCACTAAATTGAAATCACTCTCTCGTAACACACAAAATCAAAACGCTTCTAGAAACTACTTAATTTTGCTAATACAGTAATTACTGTTTTGAAGCCTTTATTTGAAATATATTTTCAAGAAATTAAAATTTTGATCATATCGCCATCGCACAAAACACCAAAATTCCTTAAAGTTGTGCTATGTTTATCCGTCAAATCAAGATTTTTTAATACGGAAACTCAGAATCAAAAGTTGTTTTAACAAAAAAAAAAGGGTCATAATTATATTCTTTAATAATTAAAAATTTATTTAAATTTTATTTGTTAATAATCAAATAAATAACAAACTCAAACAACATCGTTTATAAATTTAAAAATGAACGAATGGATAAAAATAAATAAATACGAATTAAAAAATAACATTTTGCAGCCACCGTGATTAAATGCAGTCTGCTTTCAGATCTCGCTGAAGTGAATCGAATTTTGATCATTATTTTATGTTTCGTGATTTTATAACTAGCCTTCAAATCTGGTAATCATTTTATAAATATTATTATACGAAATACAGTAGTTGTTTCTATTTTAACCTTGAGTTTTAAAACAGTAAGCATGGCAGCCGCCCCTGGAGCCGCAAACGCCGCGGCCAACAATGAGCAGGTCGAAGAAGACGCTTCCGAATTGGAATTTCCTAAAGGTAATAAATTGCACTCGCACCTTTTGTTTATCTGGTCTGACATTGAAATTCTTATGTTCTTTCTTTAGAATTTGAAAATACTGAGACATTGCTGATATCAGAAGTACACATGCTTTTAGAACACCGTAAATCTCAAAATGAAAGCGCTGAAGATGAGCAAGAATTATCAGAAGTGTTTATGAAGACTTTAAACTATACTCAGCGATTTAGTCGTTTCAAAAACAGAGAAACTATTGCAGCTGTCAGAAGGTATAGGAATACAAAACATTAAAAGTAAAAATACATTAACGTAATTTTTTTGTATTTATTTTAGTTTATTAATGCAGAAGAAACTTCACAAATTTGAATTAGCACAGTTGGCAAATTTATGTCCGGATAATCCCGAGGAAGCTAAATCATTGATTCCAAGGTTTTATAATTAATATTTAAATCAACTTATTTTTTTTTTAAAAAAATTGAAATTTAACGATTTTCATAATTATAGCCTTGAAGGAAGGTTTGAAGATGAAGAATTACGTCAAATATTAGACGATATTCAAACTAAAAGGAGTTTTCAGTATTAATGTACAGTGTATTAATTCAATCTTGTTCCATAACTACTATTTCATATTTTTTTTAAATGATATGTACGCTAAATAGCTACGGTTGCTTTTTACTTACTTTATTTATAATCTTTTGGTAGAACAAATTTGAAATTTTACGAAATTGTATAAATAAATAAAAATGTTTATCTGAAACTTGTAATAATATAATTTGGCTTTTCCCTAGTTTCATTAGTTTTACAATGAATAGTTTTGAAATAATATACTGAAAACACATCTTGAGATTAACGATTCGGATTTTCAAATGTTCTGATTTGCGAATAAACAAAATTTGTTTAGAACACGTACAATATTTAAATGTAGCTAAAGAAATGAAAGATTAGTGAACACAGCCTTCAATTAGCATCATTCAAAAAAAAACCGGTCATCTTCATTGGTGCTATTTAACTAGTTAAATTTGGTGAAATTTGCGTCGAACTTAAGAAACGTATTCCTCGTGAGAATTTGAAATAGTGGTTTCGTTATCAACTCCGTAAACATCTCCACTATTCACGTTTTTCACCAATTTAAAAAGCTTCTCCTGAGTAGTGTATTTGGCGTCATTGAAGTTAAAAAGGACGCCAAGCGCAACGTTGAAGGCAGAGGTGTCGTACCGGTGACAACCAGAATAGCGATACATAGGTTTTTTGTCGAAACGACAACCAGAACTTTGAGCTCCAATAGGCGCCACGCACTCAGCAATCAACGAACATTGCACCCACGGAAGCATTAAACGCGAGTGAATGTTTTCACGGTTGTACAAAATTACGTAGTTCAATTCGGCCAAATGATGAAAATAAAAATTTTGTTTTTGCGTATGAAAATATTCAAACATTCGAGGATGGGTTAGAGCACTCGTGGGTTGATCAATTTCCCAAGCCACCAATCCACTAGATAATGCTCGAGACGTTATGTTATCTAATTTGATGCCTGTGGGGTGATAGTGAACGTCTAACCATAACACCGCACCAGCTGCGTTTAACATGTCCTATAATAGATAAAACGTTTTAGTTTAAATTAAAATAATATATTGCAAACCCCCCAAAAATTAAAATACAGTACATGAGTTCTAAAAGTAAAACGTCCAAAAAATATTCAAAAAATTCAATACTAAATTAAATTGCTGCATTAATTTGTACGTGTACTGCGCCTAATTTATTTGATAGAAAAATGTGCTTTCATTACCTGAATAATTAATGGACGGTATGCCTTAATACTGACATCGCTTACATGATTTGGAAAATCTTCAAAATTAAATTTTTTCACTGAACAAAGTGACGAATTGCAGCTTTGAGTTATCTAAACAAAATTCAATTACTGATAATAATTTGCTAATTATTAATCATCTTTGTGAAAACGTATACTTGCCATGTTACTCTCGTAATAATTCAAACCTAAGTCGTAAATAACAATAGTTTTGTCTACAAAATGGTGTCGAATTGAGTAAATAAATGACAGAGTTTGCTGCGAATCACCAGGTTCCACAGCTGTTACAATAACTGGAAGGGTAACATTGGTCCAAATAGAAGACGGGTATAAACGAGGACTCGCAACAAATCCCAATAACTTTAAATACTTTTCATCAACTGTTAATTCTTTACGTTCTGTTGCTTTTAAATTATCCTAAACAAGTCCATATTAAACAAAACAAATTTAACGTTAAATACGTGACTACAGTATGGGCACCTGTGCAGACTTACTTTGAGACTCTTTAAATTATTTAACTGTTTGTGAGTTTCAGAAACAATTGTTTGGAACGATGGCTGTTGGTCATTAAGTAAATAAACGACAATTCCTGTGGCTACCAAAATTGACAGCGCGAATACTAAATTTCTAGTCTTCATTGGTCCAGACATTTGAGTTGTAAACATCCAATAAAATTACACAAATGTCAGCATTTGTCTACTCTGTAAAATTTTAAATAAAAAAAAGATATGTAAATTTAAATAAATAATAATACCGATCAAATAATACCTGCATCTTATTGTTCAGATAATCATAAAAATAATAAATTTTTTAATGGATTATCGACGAATTAACCCATAGTATGCGTTGTCATCAAAACATAATCATTTATGGGCGTAAGATAATTACCCGCGTACTTAGTAGATTAAAATTATTATAAAACCCTCAATTTTGACAAAATCTATACTAAATTAGTCACATTAGATTAATAGTTGTAATTAGCATGTAACAAAATCAAAATAACAGTTTCGACATTTTTATCGATATAATATTCGATACATCGACAAACAAAATGGATCAGCAGGTTCTCAAACTTGGTTCGCGACCCATGATTCATAATTTCATCACAATATTATTGTTAAAATAAAAGATGCAATCGTAATAATTATAATATCTGTATTATTATAAAATCGTCAACAAAATATAATTTTTTTTAATTTACTCAGTAGAGTAAATTTTTAAATTATGACTTTGAACATTTTTTGAACTTAAAAATAGAGGGGAACGTAATTATTTATAAAAATGTATTACATATTGTTCAGGGGCGCCAACAAAAGTTTATTTTAAGGCGACCCAAAGTTAATTTATATCAATTATAATAATTTGTGAAAATTCTCCAAACAATGCTGTATAGTATACTGTAGCAATGCAGTATTAAATCATTTTAGTCTTTCCAATGAAGCGTTAAAAATACACAATATAATCAGAAATTACTTTAAAAAAATGGTATTAAAACAAATTTATTTAGAAAAATCAAAAATTAATTTACATTTCACCACATTGTGAAATAGTTATCGGAATTTTAGGTTTATTATTTGGTCCTGTTGGAACATTCTCAATTTTTCTCATGACTAATAAACCATCTAATAAACGTCCTGAAAAAAAAAAAAAAATTAAAAAAATATGTCAAATAACAAACAAAAAAAGCAGATTAAAATATTATACTGTTAATTATCACTATTAGTAACTATTAACCAACCAAAAACAACGTGTTTTCCGTCCAGAAAATCGCATTTAGCGCAAGTGACAAAAAATTGACATCCATTGGAATCTTTTCCACTGTTCGCCTAATGAATATAATACTATTATTACGAACTTCTTTTCTTTCAAAAATTACACGTAAATACCATTGAGAGTAAACCAGGCGCATCGTGCTTTAATTTAAAATTTTCGTCAACAAACGTACTTCCTCCAAAAATACTCATTACTCCTGTACCATCTCCCTACAGTCAAAACGTTTCAAATCAAACTATGTAATATAAACAAGGCAAATGTAGATCTGATACATACATTAACAAAATCTCCTCCTTGAATCATAAAATCTTTTATAACTCTATAAAAATAATTCTATTACATTAATATCGAGAAATGCTAAATCGCATATTAACGCGTATAAGTTACCTATGGAATGATGCTCCCTTGTAACCAGTGGGCACTCCGTCTTTTTTGTATTCACCAGTACAAAACTCTCTATTTTTAACAATTTACATTAACAAACTTTCATAAAACGTAACAAGCATATTAAAAAAACCTGAAATTTTCACATGTTTTTGGAACAACGTCGGCAAATAGCTCCATTACCATTCGTCCAATCTCCTATTATGAAAAGTGCAATTCCAAATTTTGTTTTAATGGACAAGATACGAGAATGCAAGTGACTTACAGTGTTCCCAATGGCAATGTCAAAAAATACAACTGGATTATTAGGATGCCTAAGCTGAGACTGAATTTGATTCCAATTCGGCATTTTATATTTAGAATTTAAAAATTAAAAACTTCGCCAAATGGTTTGATGAAAAAAAGTCACAACTTAATGCAGACGATATTATAAAAAAAACTTTCGCAACGAACCTGGCGACTATTCCACGCATTACAAGGCGGCAAATTTAAAATAAAAAAACTAATTTTTATTAACTTTTAATTGACTTAAATTGACTTAAAATTAACTTTAATTAACTTAAATATTTCGACCAAAATAAATTTTAAAAAACTAACTTTTCAAAATTAAAAAGAAAAATCCTATTTATCATAATCTTTATTTAATTTTAATTCCCATTATTACGGTAAACATAAAAATCATTAATGATTAATAATTTAGCCTAATATCAATTTTTTTTAATCATTAATAACAGAACTAATCTATAGAAGTAAACAACAAAAACCAAATTAATCATGTCAAACTGATGACAACGTTTACACTAATAGCATGGTGACGCACATTAAAACTAAATAATTTACAACACGTCATGACGTAATAATCGTGATAAGATCAATAAATTTAAAACTCTCATTTCGTAATGTTCTTGGCGCATCAAAAAGCCAAACTCTCTTTTTAAAAAAACAATAATACGTATTTTGTAGAATTTATTTATCATTTTTTTTTTTTTTTAATTTTTTACAATAATATTCCAGTTATTTTACCAGACCAACCAATACGACCGGCTAAACTAGTTTATCTTAAGTAAGCCTATCCTCAAACGGCTCGAATTGCTTGTTAGCAAGAACTTATTAATGCTTTAGTAATTATAAATAATTCTAGGCGGGGACCGGCATCCCTCGAGAATTAAATAAAATTCATTAATTATTAAACCGAGAGATGGAATCGAATAAGTAACTACTAAAACTGCTTTGGCCTAGGCAATACCAGTTCATCCCAAATTTGGCCAAACACGTTATAGTGATAACAGTCTTCGACCATGCACCTTCTCGGCCCTTACCCCTTATCCATGCGTTTGTTTTGAAAATGTACTTCAAATATTTACTCTTAAAATAAATTCGGCAAGAAAAAATACCGGTAATGCAAAAAATATTTTTAAATTAATATTTGTATTGTTTATTTAAAATGTACGTTGTCCGATATTTTATACTGTATATATATTTATTAAAAAAATTACGGTATGTCAAAAAATAAAAATGTAACATGTCAAAAAATAAAAATATAGTATGTCAAAAATAAATTATACTAATAATATGTCAACTGTATTAATAAATAATTAAAAATTGATAAAAATTTAACTTTTTAGAGTTAACTGTATTGTGTAAGCTACTCGCATTTACAAAAATAAATAGTTTTGAAAAAGTTTGAAACAACTTTTTAAAAAATTGTTTTGCAATATATCAAATAATTAATAATAAATGATAAATAATTATAACGTAAAAAGCAAATAAGCTAGAACTACATGTAGGCCTACTGTATTTGGAAATAGGAATCGATTGTACCCTATTATATGGCCGCCTCTTACTTGGTTTATCCGTAGGCTTCCCTATCAATGCTTGTGACTATGAAATCACGGATCAATATTCACTTTCATGATGTCATGTTTGGTGTGTACAATGAAATCAAATTCCAAGCAAAATGCCTGCCTTGCCTATTGCTGATTGGAAATTAGAACGAGCAAAAAAGTACCGTTTAGGAAAGATAGAAACGTCACTCATAGCAACCAATAAAAAAACTGCAAACTTTTTTATTTTTGATATAGTCAACCCAAATGATAATAACCTAAGAGTATAGTAAATAGTGACCAGCTGGGGAAGCACGCGAAATCATTCTCTAACATTCAATAAACTTCGTGCGTGTGTGTGTATATTATACTAATATTCTACCGGTCAACTTTATAAAATGGATTGTGGAGCGAGTTTTTCCAAATATCTTCTATTTCTATTCAACTTTGTCTTTTTTGTAAGTATTTTTTTGCTTTCTTTTTGGTGGAGTAAATTAAAAATTATTTATTTAAATATTATTATTACTAATACAAAAATCCTTCCAACAGTTATGGCTTTATTACTGGCCACACTGACATTTTATTAATAATACAGTGTTAGATAAACGTTAAAGCCGCAATTTCTATTAAAAAAAATATTTTTTCCCCCCGTTTTTTCTAATCTACAGCTACATTATTTTATCACTTTCGTTTCAAGTAATTTTTGTTATGAGTGAATAGCAACACCTTTAACAAATAAAAAAACTAACGTCATTTAAAAAAAAAAGATTAAATGCGATAGCGTTGCGGCAAAAGTGAAAAAAAATAATACATGAATACAATTTTTATATAAAAAATAAGTTTTGATTAAAATCTAAAAATTATCAGTTTTAATGTTTTGTTATTTATTATTATTTTCAACGTTTAGTAATGAACTAATTAAAGCACATGTATTAAGAAACGCGATGATATAGGAGTTTTGTGCAGTAGTTGATATAACTTTTTTAAACAAAATAATCTATTGGGAGTGGTTTATTAGGTGCGGGTTTAATAGATTTTATCTAGAGACAAATATTGTTTTGCACAGGTTGACAACCAAAGTGGTATGAATTTATTTCACACTTCGTCACCTTTTTAGGAAAATAAATATACAGTACAAGTAAATAAAAAAAAATTTTTGAAGTGTACATCCTTTCCCGCCCTTTCCTTTCTATAATGAAACCGCAAAACTTTACATAACCCGATACATAATTTAACTGTTAAACGTTAATTCAAAGTAATTCGAAATTGCATTCACTCGGTTGGATTACAGAGTTCATGGGTGTTATAGATTTTACGGGAAGCTTATTAGCAGATTAATATTTTTTCCATCAAACTTAGTCATTTTAAGAGAAGCAAAAAAAATTTTTTTGGCTTGAGGGTAGAAAATTTTTAATTCGTCCCTATAGTAGAACTATGTGGACCTATTTGAAGATGATAGGCCTACTAGTTGCATTGCATTCAGAAAAACAAAAACACAACAATGCTTAGATTAATTTATGCCCAATACAGTATATAAACAGAATTACTGTACAGTATTTTAGACCTAATAACTAATTACCTACGTTAAAAATCTAATTTGAAATATTATTTATCCATATACATATCCATATTCCCTTATTTTGGGAGAAACGGGTAAATTATTTTTCAACATAATAAATTTAAGTAACTAAGAAACTGTTGATGTAATTAATGAACGAACCTTAAGGCGTAAAACTATAACATGAAAAATAAAAAAAAAAACTGAGGGTGAAAAAATCGATGATTTCCGCAGAATTCTTCAAAACAAGTCACGCTAAACTCATAACACGATAACTGATAATTTAAGTTGACAAAAGGCATTGCAAAAAGTAGAGTTGATAGATAAGATAACATGTCATTTAAAAACAACAGGCTTGTGTTGTCATCAATGCATTAAAGTGAGTTTTGTGTCATGCATGATCACCTGTTTAAATATGAACGAAACGTCCGTGTTCATTAATTTTATGAAGAAGCTAAATTGTATAATTATTTTGAACATTGTGATTTAATAACACACTTTAATTTTTTTTTAAATAAAGTGTTTTGGCTGGAACAACATGTTTATTTTATTCATACTGTATATAAGAATGACTGTACAAATGTACAGATTGTAACGATATGATTGACGTTTTTTGTAAAAATTTTTAAATTATTTGGTATCATCCAGGCAAAAAACGTCAAAATGATAAAAAAAAAAAAAATTCCGTTTGACGTCATACCGTTCCGTATATTAAACTTGTTGTGAAATACATTTTTTTTTATTTGCTCCCCTACTAAAAACTCTACCTAAATAAATACATGTAAATAAAAAATTATACGAAGTAATTAAATAAAGTACGGTACCGGAAATTTATATAGGCCTACGTATATTAGCAAAAAAATAAAGTATAGGCCTAAATATTTAATAAGTTTAATACTAATATTTACTATTGCTTTCAAAGTTCAAAAGTAAGCTATACTAGTTCCCATTAACTAATTTGTAAACCTAGTAAATGACTATACAAATAATTTTTCAAATAATAATTAACTTACTCCATAATAATTGATCGAACGGTGTTTATTTATTTAACATCGATCTACCAGTAAAAATGATGTTTATTTAAACGTGATAAACTTTAGGCTACTTATGAAAGTTCTAAGTGTAAGCTGCTTTAAGATCTATGTTTCTCGAATTTAACTTAATTATTTAGCAAATAAAATTAATAAATGTAAGAATTTAATAAATTTAGAAATAACAGTTAAGTATGCGGTTAAATTTTCTACTACTTAATAAAAACAAAAAAAAAATTAAATTGAGCACACCACGATCTTTTACAGCTTATAAAAATAAATAAATGTGAAGATGAACACTAGTAATATAAAAATAGCAGTAGCGCTTTTATATGCTTACAAGTACCGGTAAGCTTAAATCCAAAAATTATAATTTATGTAGGTTACAGTATTTGGCAGCAATTGTAACCTTTTTTTGACACTTTTTGCTTTTCTTTCTTATTATATTTCTTGGCAACTCAATTATGACTATAGCGTTCTCGTACATTTTTTTTTTTTTAAATTGAAGAATTTATGAAAATGTTGTCGTCCTCAAAGGTTCAATTAAATGCATCAAGAGTAGGCCTAGTCTAATTAAAAATGTTATTACGACATTGGAAAAAGCAACTTCCAATCCAATTAATTAAAGCTTTTTATTAAAAACTAATAAAATTAAAGTTTAAGGCAGCTACAAAAAACAAACATGTGTTGTAAAATTTAAAAATAACAATGAAATAATAGATTGAAAAAAGAAATAAAATATTCAAACTTGTCCCCTTTGACAACCTTGATAAAATTATTATCGATTTTCATGGCACTTATCGCCTGTACTGCTGCTTGGCATTCACTCACCTTCAAAAAACAACAAACAAATTGACAGTACTGGCAGATATATTATGATAAAAATACGACACGTTATCGATCTCTTTTTCATTCTACTAACATATAAAATTTAATGTGGACCAAAATAACTAATTAAAGTACAAAAAAATAAATAATTTCAGTGTACTCGTAGCTGTATTTAAATACATGTAGGCCTACGAAAGTAGGTCCATATAAAAATAAAGTGGAATTGATTTTCAAACAAAATTAATGTTTGAAGTTTTAATTGCTGTAACAATTAAAAAACTTAAAAAATACTACCGGTATTTAAATAAATAATATAGGCCTACAGATTGGTCGCACCCGCTTATTGCTTAAAGATTGTGATAATGTTTCCACGGGGATTAGCATATAAAAATGGCCGGTGGTGGGGGGGTGGGGTCTCACAAGTTTAACGTTTTTAATTCCCTAATAATAATTTTGTCTTTAAACTGGCTACAAACATTTTCCCGAAATTAACAAAGTTAATAGTTTGAATGTGGGGGATCCAGACCTCGATGCCATTTGTACAATTGCTATAATGTGGCCCGCGGTAGCAAACAAATTGTCAAATGAATCCAAGATTAGTCTAGTATCCCAAGTAGGCCATGCGTACTGATAAAAGAGGAATATAGTGTTAAAATATCTATTCAAATTGCCGTACCAAAACTTTAAGAGCGCTAGACTTAATTAAAATTAGCCAATATACCAACGAAAATAATTTGAGGAGGAGGCTCAAGGGCGCAACTCCTAAATTACCTATTGCCTCCGTAATTATTTTTTAAATATTTTTACATTTATTTTTTTATTATTGCAGTTATCTGGAATAGCAGTTCTCACAGTTGGAAGTGTGATCAAAGCCAACGAAGATGATTATATTGAATTAATTGGCACTAATTTATTCGCTATTTGTATTTTACTAATTGTCATTGGAATTCTTGTTACAATCATCGGATTCTTTGGATGTTGCGGAGCAATCAGAGAAAGCAAATGCATGCTATACACAGTAAATAAAATTAAACTATCGTTATTCCATTTGAATAAACCTTATCAATTATTATTGTATTTGACAGTATTCCGGGTTGTTATGTTTAATTTTTGTTATGGAATTCGCGGGTGGAATTGCCGCTTTTGTATATCGAGATGATATAAAGACTATGGCCGCCGACAATTTGAATAAAACCATGTATGATTATCCAAACACTGATTCCACTAAAAATCAGTGGGATGAAATGCAAGACAAGGTTATTATAATTATAACGATTAAAAAAACTTTTAATAATGCGCTCTGATTCTAATGTATTTTTTTTTTTGGTTTAGTTGGATTGCTGTGGAGTTAATAGTCCAGATGATTGGCTCCCCGTAAAATTAATGGTGGAAGGGAAACCGGGGGTTCCAGCATCATGCTGTAAGGATGGTGTAACATGCACTGATCCTACTCCGGCTAATAACGAAAATTTAAACACAAAAGTAAGTAACAAATTTGATCAACTTATTTACTAAAATCTTAAACAAATATATTGATTATATTTACAGGGGTGTCTAGACGCAGTAATAGATGAAATTGACTATTATGCGGTCATCATAGGGGGAGTTGCTATTGGAATCGCCTTTATACAGGTTTATATTTTTGTTAATATTACAAAATATAAGTCATTTTTAAAAACTAAATTTTTTTCTTAATTTTTTCAGATCTTGGGAATAATTCTCGCGTGTTGTTTGGCGAGTGCTATCAAAGATTGATTTACTTATCTCAAATTAGCGCTAAAGTTGCATCAACGTTAGTTCAATAAATTTGTATAAATATTTATTTAAAAGCTTTAACTCTATTCTGATAAACTTACTGTAAAATATAAGCTAATGTTAATGCAACCGATGCAACAGATTTAAATTTTATAAACCAAAATTATTTTATACGAAAAAAAAAAAAAAAATGCGGCAATTAAAATGAATAATTATTTTTTCAACATTTTATAGGCTTCGGCAATAGGAAAATCCCATCAAGTAGTGTAAACACCCGTCAACCAACAACATTACTGTATTTTAAAGTATTTAGAAAATTATCATTGCAAAATACAGTTTAAACGATAATACTGTATTAAATAACCTCATATTTACTGTAAATTAAGTTCATTTCAATAGAGAGGTTGTTATAAAAAACGCTAACACTAACGATAAGCAACGCTAACGCTAAATTTTAATGTTAGCGTTATCGTTCGTTATCGTGCATTGAGAAGTTGCTAAAAAATAATTTAGTGTTTAGACGG
>JAQGAY010001014.1:0-17573 GCA_034698085.1 Polydesmus angustus | reverse complement strand
TTTTGTTTTATTTGAATGAGATAAAAAGAAAAATGCGCGTGGCAGATGTCATTTTGCAACCGATAAATTCTGCCAAAAAAACAAAGTACGTGACTTTACGGTATTATTATAGGTTGCAGGTCACTTCACCATTAATAATTAATAAAACAAATAAAAATATGCTGTGTTTAACTAATAAAATATCGTTTATTTATTAACTTTTTTTTAAAAAAAAAATAATAATTCTGAATTACCGTACGGATAAGTCATAAAATAATTATTTAACGCAACTTGATACATAATTAATAATTTCAGAAAATTAATGGAATAAATATCAATTAAGATCTCGTAATGCAACGTTTTTGAAATATAAATTATTTCACTTCATACTGTATGACCTTTCGCCATTAATCATACTTATACCTTTTTTCCTCCTATAAACCAACCTTTATGCCTTTTCATCCACGCAATTTTCAAAAATGGCCCTTTATATCAAAATCATGTTATTTCCAAATATTATTTTAAATCACATGAAAATCTTAAAAAAAACCTTACGATATTTAGAGTTCTCTTTTTATTTTATCCAATTAACCGCTTTTAGAATTTCGATGAACTGTAACTATAATACCTTAGCAAATTTATGAACGAAAGGGCTTATATTTGCTGGGGCACCTATGCATATAGGACATAGCGCATTCAAAGGTAGGTGGAGCTCACTTTTTTTTACAATTTCCTGCTCACGCTGATCAACTTCAAGCACTAAATTTCGATCTAAATGAGCTGTGTTGTCTCACGGAAACGTGCAATTTAGTTCACAACAGCGTTGTAAGCTTATAAAACCATGTCATATGTATATCACAAGCACGCTAAACAATGCAATGTTATAACCTTTTTTTTTATTATTATTATTTTTTTTTTTTTAGTTCTCAAAAATCTACAAAAACTTCTTTCTCACGAAGCCAATATTCATCATCATCTATTTATCTGATATTTCTTTTATGCACTAGCTCTATTATGCATATCAAATGGGTTGCAGCCAGCGTAATTTTTATATTGTGTGTAGTAGTTGTTAAGTGCATGCCTGTTATTATTAGTGACAACAACATCGATTTGAGGTTTTCTTTTTTTTTTATCTCTCTCATTCTCTCCGCGCTATTATTCTCCGGGTTATTAACGTATAGAGTAGACCAAACCGCCTTAGCGAATCGTCAAAAAACACGAAACTGTACGAATTAGTTTTGCACAACTAACTCGTTCTGCTACCAATCAAATTGTCTAATTTGAAACAAAGGAAATAATACACGGCCACTGAGCGGTTTGATACGTACTCGAAAAATGCTTTAATTGCGCTTTGAAGGAGAAAGTACTAGGTATCGAATATCGGTATACACTGTACTAGTTTAAATGTCGCGCAAGCATTTGCTACCAATACATTGTAACCATTTTCTCAGGTTAGGTTACACATTAAAACTGAGAAAAAAAATGAAATACGCCTTGAAAGTGTATTATTAAGTATAGGAGTTGATAAATTAATTTTAGGCTTTTATTAAAATACCAAAAGCTGTTTTGTATATTAATATATTTTTTTCCCCCGTCGTGTTGGTTTTGACGATATTATGATGATATTGACTTAGAAACAGCAGCAACTGCAAACGAGGTCGCTAAGTGATACATTGAATAATAAATTGAACACCATCGACATTGCGCCGTTACCGAAGCTAATAATAATTATTGACTAGCACTCCTCGCTAAACTAACTCGGTAACTAAAACACTAGCGAATAATAACGGTGGAATAAAATAAATTACAGGGTATAGTTTACACTATTTATTAAACGCAAAACTCGACGTATTTGCACTGCCATTGAGCTACCCAATGGAAAAACCAGATTGTTAAAATAAAGGACCTGAGTTAACTGTTACGTCATATTTTTGGGACATTAATAAATTAATTTATGCTCTTCAAATCGACTCCAAAATATCTCTAATATATTATATAACCACCGTGAACCTCAAAAATATATTTTTTGGAAGTCTCGTGACAATCATTATGTCCCTTTATAAAAACTCTATTACAGCTTCAAGAGAAAAAACGCTAATCTCGGTTGCAGTGTCAAAACACTACCTTTTTTTACGAGATTTATTCAATACCGGTATTGAACTAAATTTAAAAAATACAATCAAAAAATCTTGTAAAGATGTAGATACTGTATTAGTAGTACAGTATATTACCTGTACAGTATAGGGTCTTCGTTGGACGACGATAAATTTTGAAACATAAATAAATCAGTTGAATTTTAATGAAAATCAATTATTTTTTATATATTTACATTAGTAAACACTTCTCATTTAATAATGGAAAACAATTTTTATAATGTGACCTCTAAAACTGAGTCGGCACGGGTAAACGTGCTCACGCGTTCACTTTGACGGCTAAAGCTTTTACCGGACTTCAAGCCTGCACCTGCCGACAGCATCTCGGCACGTGCCGGCAGCTACCATAGGATTAATGCAAATTTTTTCAAATTTGCATTGTGCCGACTCAGTTGTAGAGGTCATATTCTAAACATTTTATTTTATTATTAAATGAGAGGTATTATTATTAATAGAAATTTTAAAAAAATAATTCATTTTCAATAAAATTCGACTGATTTATTCATGTTTCAAAACTATCGTCATCCAACAAAGACCATAATTATGTGCGTAATAAAATAGCATATTAAAGCTGTACTATCCGACGGTTTTTAAAAACGAGTTTTACTTTATTTATTTACTGTTAATTTCACAGTATAAAAATTGAACTGCATTATTGTTCTTTTTTTATTTTATTTTTTTAAAACATCTTTAAGTTAATTAGTTTCTTCGCTATAATTATATTAGATACTGCAAAAACTATGGTGTGATTCTTATCAACTCAATTTTAAAACGTCTAATTAATAAAATTAATAGTTTTTTTATGACCTTTTTAAATGCAAATTGCTTCGAGATAGCCGTTATATTCTTTTTAAATTTATTAATCTTAACTAGTATCTAATTTATATTCAAAAAAATAGTTTATTAATATTTTTTTAAATTGCGTTCTTTATTTTTTTAAATTCAAGTCATATAAAAAAAAAAAACAACCTCGAAGTTGATGCGTGACCGAAACAGTGCGATTATCATCATCATCATCGAATGGATCACAAATTTTAGCAAGAAATAAAAAAAAAACCTCAGCCGGAAGTGGCAACATATTTGTTGTTATTTATCAAATTGGCCCTATTTACAACAAGTAATTGACAAAATCGAGAGCTATCAAATTTTTTTTATTTTTTTTAAAGAGTTTGAGAATGAAACGTTTCCCTATTTTTTCACACCGCTTATCCTCGTCTATTTCACTATTAAAAAAAAAAAAAATTGAACCACCGGTATCAAAAAATGGCATTGGAGAAACCGCGGTGTTTTGATTGACTTATTTCGAACGACGATATAATTGAGATTGTTCACAAATTACACAGTTCGACATTGCATCCGGATGTTTGCATTCTTTTAACTCGTCAACTATAACGCCATTGGCCCATCCGTTCATAAACTCTCTCGCTTTCAAAAAAAAAAAAAAAAAAAAAAATACTCGCAACTAAACTATAATGATGACGTCAAGGACGCCAAACATTCAATACTGCCCTATTATAATTTAAACGAATCTAGTATAAAAGAAAACTAAATAAATATAAAAAATTTATTATAGGTACTGTATTTATACTTTTTTTTTTTTTTTTAAAAAAACCCATAATAAATAAAACAGAGTAACAACTCAGCAACTTCACTCGCACATTCTCTATTTCATGTGAAAAGCAAGCAATGACACTAGTATTTAATCATCGTCATCTGTAGTAAAAAAATAAGTAAAAAAAAGGCGGTAAATGAGGAGGGCAGAAGTGGGTGAAGACCGCATCAGCATCAACAAACGCAAAATAGAAAATTTACTTCGTGTTTTTATCTAAATCGTTTCAAATTCTTCTTCCAAACTCTCTCTGCATTTTTACCTGCGCCATAGTTTGTTTTTCTTTGGAAAAAGTGAGCAGCAACGAGTTTGTTCAGCGTCGGGGTGACGTGTGGAGTTGTTGGCGCCAAAACTTGAAGACAGCTCACTAGGGGGCGCACGTACGATCCGTTGAGAGCAATGCTAAAGGTATACAATGTTGAGACAGATACATCGCCTGATTTCTCATCCTCAACTTTTTTTTTTTCTTTTTCTTATTCTTTCCCATCATGCATTTCGATTCTAGTCAAGTCACGGTGTCTGTGAACTACTAAATATCATTAATAACCAAAAAATGTGTGCGCGCAGTTGAGCAACTCGCCTAATACCGACGACCCAACTTTTTTTTTCTTTTTCTCCATTTCTTGAGACTCGCCGACTCCGAACGAAAACATTTTCTCGAATGAAAATCATAACACCTGCTATTAAATTAGTGATAAGACGAATAATTTACGAGCGAAGTATCATTTTAACTGGCGCGATGGATACAAAAAAAAAATTAAATTAAAGCGAAAAACAAAACAAAAACAATTGACGCGCGGAAAAAGCAAAGAATGCTGGCTCGACGTGACACCGACTTAATTCATTGGAGATGAGGCTGTTAATAGACCGCCAGAGCGATACTAACACTTGCCGAGATTAATACGGGACGATATCGACACTCATCCGATCATCATCGTTTTACAAATAAAACCCATTTCAAATGTTAATAAATTAAGTTAAATATTGAAGATAAAGAAAACGCAACGAGAATTTGTCATTCTCGTTCTTACGATTTACAAACAATATAATGTTCCTAAAGCAAATTTGTAATTGAAGGCCCCTTAACCGTAAAAAAATAATAACATTCAATGATCCCTCGTGATACGCCGTTTTAATTATGCGGTGGTCTCCTATATACACCTATACAAACTTTCGATGAAACTAGTTGGCAATTTAATATAGTCATTAAGAAACAAAGTAGCCTAATAAATTTCGACCCTGGTAGTAGCAGGCGGTTTGCATTCCACAATTATTAATTAAAGCCAACTGAGGCTAACTTGTCGTTTTAACTAGTCACATATAATCTATTTAAACTAATTATTTAAAAAAAATTATTAATAATCGAATTAATGCCCGTTTTACGCTAAACATTTTTTTCTTCAAAAAAAAAAAAAAATGGCCGGTGGAAAAGTATCTTCGACATTTACAAGCTTTTCGATATAGTGAACTGATTTTTTATTTAAGTCCTGTTTTTTGGGTCTAACGAGGTCTTGATGTTTGCTGTTTTTATTAAAAAGTTTTAAACAACAATGTCATTATACGATTTTAATTTGCATGTTTTAAAAAGTAAAATTGCGAAGTAGGCTACGTGATATTTTTAACGCATTTTACGCCCTACATCCTCGTGAAAGATGGCAATACATATTAAATTAAATAGACCAACGAACTAAGTAAGCATAGTTAGGGCATAGTAAATCAAATTACGAGTATAATACTGTACTAATTTAAAAGCGTTATTTTAATTTCTTGATAAACTAATACTGAACAATAGACGGTGTTATTATATATGTACTTTACTCCACAATCATGAAATATGCCAGTACCTTGTCACCGCATTGCTTTGCACAGTATAATTTTAATTCTCATTGTTTATAATTTATAATCCTTATAAACCCCTATTTGGAGCTCCACCGAATATTTTTTTTATTAAAAAAAAAAAACTGTATTATAAACTGCCATATTGCAAGGCTTTTTTCGCTTCTTCTTTTTTTTTTTTTTTAAAACAATTTTGTAACTTCGCCAATGTTCAGTATGAAATTAGCTTTATTTTGATAAATATAATTTTTACCTCACAATGAGTGACATGTCGTACCCTAGTAGTACAGCGTATTTTCCCTCTGCACCTGGTGTTTCTCATTTGGTAATAAAGTTTGTTTAAACCGAGCCTAAACGTTATCTACGGTCATTTGCAAGCACTTATATGTTATCTCTCGAATATATTAGCATTAATAAAGGCCTTTAAAGCTATGGAAATAAAATTTGTTATTAATTAAAAATGTTAATTTTCAAATAAAGATTAGCAGAAAAAGACTATGTACATGTTATGATAGATACATGACTATGGCCAATCATGTCAGTTAACATGACCAAAAAAAACGTGCACGGCTTATTGAAATTATTGTAGGCCTACTACTGGATTATTGCATTAAGAGGTGTAGTGCGTTCAAGAAGAAACTGAAAATTTTAAAGCTACTTAAATATTTTGGTCGTATAATTGCTTCTCGATAATCAAAATTTTATTGTATATGTTGTTTTGTAAAATAAAAATTAATTAATGAAAACAACAGACAAATTTGCACACAAAAACTGCAAACAAAATTTTATTAGTTTTTGTAGAACGCTGATTAGAAACTTATTGACATAATTAAACAGAAAAAATACATGTAAAAAAACTCTTAATATTAGAGCCTCGTTTTTTCAGCTAAATTCTTCAAAAACTAAATATTAGTCGGTAACTTTTTTTAAAATTATTTCTATTATAATTTATGCTTAATTGAAAGAAGAAGAAAACATTTTTGATTCTTAAATGCAAATATCTTTCCTTATAAATACAATCCAACCTTCATGAACTAGTATTGTTTTATTTTTTGACATGTTAATTAGGGATTTGACAGCTCTATCATTATGAAAACTTAATTGGCAATCTTAATGAGTAAGAATAATATTCATAGTCGCTTCTTTAAAATGAGAAACCACTTAAGGAAAATGGCTCACTTTTACAGACTTTTATCGTATTCGTAAACAACTGCTGCACTCGAATAAGCATTTGCTTAAAGAATGTTAAAGAATGACGTGTCGTCATTTTTAAATTCTCAAACTTAATTTTATTTAAATTTGCTAATTAATTCAACTACGTCTTTTTTTTCTCATCATTAAAGTGAAATGTTGACTAGTGAATTGTCTGTGGCATCAAATATATTCGCCCAAGCACAATTTCTCAACAGTAACGACGTATGTTTGAAACAAAAGTTTTTTTTTTCCCCTTAACTCACTCAAAAAACAATTCGTATAAAAATACAAATAGCTCATAAGCATGATAGCAAAGTAATTATTTTGTCTGCTAATTCCATCTGCGTGCTGTTACATTTCCTTTTCCCATCACCGACTCAAATACATTTACTATAAAAAAGCGTAGTTAAAAAAAATTTTTTTTTTCTTCCAATCTTTCTCGTCGTGATAAGTGGTGATATTCTATACCTCGTCAAATCCGTTACAAACTTTACAATATTGATGGTAGGATGGATGGATGAATGAATAGTCATCATCTGCCACCGCTACTACCACATTAACAGTTCACCGCATCAAAATTAGTGACATTTTTCATCCAAAAACCGCTAAAGATGGCGAACACCGAGTCCGCCATACGTAACTTCCCGGAAGCCATAATAAAAAATTACCGTTTAGTTAACTACATTTTTAAAGTAAAAGCCAAAAAAAAAAATCATAATGTGTATGTATAAAGTTTTTCTCTCCCTTAAAAAGTCCTCTTACCTTTTACCAGGTAAAACCCCTTAATTAGGGGGTTTCTGTCATCGCCAAAACGTCACCCTTTAAAAAACTATAACCTTCAGGCGGTTGAGTGTAAAATAAAAAAATAAAAAAAAAAATTTTTTTTTCGACTTTCCCATAAACAATTGCGTTTAATAATAATGCTGATGATGATAATGGTCCTTGTTTGTAAAATATGAGGACGTGTCCCTTTCCTTGACTTCATGTCCCAATCTTAACTTTAAAAACTGCATCCTTTTCATTTTTTTGAAAGACAACAAAACCGATTATTATTTATAATAGTCCTCACATGTACTCCCCCTACCCTGCCTCCCTCTTCTCTTCACAATTTGTCTCCCACGTAAAAACAACGCGATTACCACGGAATTATCTTTTATGACTACACTTCATGAACTTCTCAAACACATGGGACACCATAGCCGATTTACCTAACATGGGCCAAACAAATAGCCATACGTTTTTTTTTTTTTTTTTAAAAGTTTAACCCTACTTTCTTAATTTCGCATCGTCAATTTCTTAAATTGGCGGTATTTATCAACAAAAGGAATTGAAAAGTTTACGAATAAAAGTAGCCTTGAAAATGCGCATTTATTACCTGTCCGGCATCGCCAGTTTATTGACTTCGAATTTCTTTGAAAACATGGCTTTTCTAAGTACTCAAATAAAAGCTCAAAATAATGAGTTGATAACGTAAAAAAATATAAAGAGTTTTTATTTTTATTATCTAATTAAAACTAGTTGACTTGTGTAATAAAACATACATTGCGTTTAGTAATTCGTAAAATCAGTATTAAACGGCTACTGTACCGGTATTATTAATTATTGAAATCTTTCCAAAAACAGGTAATCAAACCTTATTTGAATACAGTACCGGGTACACTGTAACAATTACAGTGAAACCCGGTTATAATGCGATTCAAGGCACCAAAAAAAAATCGCACTATAAGCGGGCGCACTATAAACGAGTTTCACTGTATTCCAATTTCTAGTTAAGTAGATCCAATGGCAGCAATGTACATGAATATATCTTATAAACTCATTAAAAATAGAATTAAAATTAAAATAGAAGCAAATAAAATAAAATAGAAGCAAAATTAAAATGCCTTACATTGCCATTAGATTTCTTAATCTAAATTTAGCCCTTATTAAAATAATGATCGAAGAAATTAAAAAGTAGCAAACGACCTTTAGCTAAAACGACTTTTTGAAACGAAATTTAAAAAAATTAAAACGATTAGTTTGTTAATCTCTATATAATAATGATAATAAGCCGAAACGATAATTCAAAACTAGATAATCCTGCCCACGAATTTCGGTTGTTAAAGAGGTACAGTACTTGAATAACAAAATTCAGCTGCTTAGGAGGGTAAAACTAGGAGTACCTTAAATTTATACGGAGTATTAAAATTTTAATTAAAAGTACAGATAACCGGTAATACTTTTGTAGCATTATAATAATTCAGTAGTGAGTTTGTTTTGATTAAATTTTGAAGAAAACCCAGCGATATCGGTCTTATGTCTCCTGTATGAACAGGTAAACTAGAAATTTTGTTAAAATAATTGCCGTCAATTCGTTTATGTAAACTTTCAGCCGGAAATTCCAAAATATTTTCCGTAATAAGGAGTTGAATCGAATCAACAGACTTTTGTTCTGCAGAGATTTTGTCGTACCACAACAAAATGCGTGCCAGTATTCAAATACTAGTATAATTTGCCATGTCACAATTTCTACTAAGGTAAGTAGTTTGTTTTTTGCAGTTTTCCCAAAAAAACACGCAAACTTTTCAATTTTACCCACAATATTATTACCCACACTTTTATTATTAATTTTTATATCATCCGCAATCAGTCGATCATTTTGCTTGAACTTGTTTGCATTGTAGCTTTACTTTTATAACAGTGCGTGTTTTTTTTAAAAAAATTTTTGAATAATTCTTATGATTTTCAAAGACTTGGTTAAAACTAGAAAACATGAATACCGGTAACTTAATTAATACGTGTTTGGCATAATTTTAACCAGCTATTTTATCATTTCAACACTCACCACAAAGTTGCAAAAATTATTTAAAAATAATAACGATACCCCGCATAACATATTCTTGTGTCAGATTATGAATATTTCGCCGAAATACTTTGAATTGGGTACCATTGCCGTATATTTCAATAATTATAATAAACTACCAACAACAACAACAAAAAAAAAACACCGTGATACTACTGTGTGTCCTATTTGGTGTGTGTGTACTTAAAGGAAAATGAAAACTAGAAAGCTAGAAAGCAGTAAATCAGGACGAACAGGTGTTTCGACTGGCAGTATCCGTTGCGAACGAACACGACACGAGGAATTAGAAAACACAAATCGGAAAAAGGCAGTTAAGAATACGACAAACATAAACCCTTTGATAAACATCCAAAGTTAAAATTAAGCCAAAATTAACCTGATTCCGAACATATCTAATATTTATAATTAACGTTAACGTAACAAGAAAAAAACCAGCTGTAAAAAAAAATAGCGAGCAACATTTAAATTACTAGTGGAAAAATTTTTGCGATTTTAATATTAACTTCCCATCGATTGTTGTTCGTCTATCGACGATACAATAACACGTGAACTGAATTTTTGATAGCGTTTTTTTTTTCTCAACAATACCGCGGTATATAGTTTATAAAAAGCCTGTACAGTATATGAACCGTTAACCAACAACCGCGGTTCATTATAAAAACTTTCGAACGCATCTGTTACCGGTTTAAAGCATATTTTTTTTCTACCTTTAATTATCTCTCTATCCCTCTCTACCTTATTCTATTCAGAGTATATTTATTTTTTCAAACAAAAATTTTCATCATTAAACCGGTCATTAGTGGGCTGATTATCTCTCAATTGTGACAAGATGATTTCATTCATCTTTCTTTTCATTTTTATCTTTTTTTTTCTTCTTCGCGCAACTCGGTTAAAGCTTAAGTCAACTTATTGCATGTACTTTTAAAAAATTTATTTGCGCTGATTAATAAGTGTCTAAGAAAGTAAAAATCGTTTTAGAAAAGCTGGAGGGAGAAAAATGTCCGTACCGAAGACCGGTTGCGCCCAACACTTGTGCTATAATAGCTTAACATAATGCCTATCTCATTAATATTTAAAAAAAAATAATAGTATTTTACTTCTATTAAAATTGTCACCGATTAATTAACTACACTTAACTAAGAATTATTAGAAAATTAATTTTTTTCCATCGTTTAAAAAACATGATTACCTATGAAACACGTGTGTCGAGATTGACTTTGGATGAAAGTTTTACGTTTATATTTCTATTATAACAATTATTTAAGCGCATATTTTATAGGACATTAACATTTTGGACGTAATAACTGTCAACTAACGCCATGATTTATTCGGAAATTGCGTTCAACTTGATAACTCGCCAAACAATAATAAATTACTTCCAAGTGAATCGTCTCAAATTACTTCCCTGCTTGATAGAATTAATTTTCTTTTAGCAAAACTACTGTTTGGTCAGGTGAGGAAACTAATTAGTTATATTTTTTTCAGATCTAAAAAAAAAACGTAAATACGACAATTTATTTTTAATAACTGTTTAACAAGTTGAAAATATTTACGTTGCTTTATATTATTTATAATTCTTTTCTAACTTCAAATAATTTTGTTTTTTTATAAAAAAAAAAAAAGTACTGTATATTAAATTTCTGTCAATAATTGTTAATACCGGTACCTTTAAAAATAACTCAGATAATGTCATGCAAAAAAAAAAATAATTTAAAAATGCATTTTAAGCAATTTGTTTTTCCTTTTAAACACTCGTTTGCATCTTATAACAAACCGACAAAAAACGTTGCTTTTCATGTACTGCAACTTTAACTTAAATTAAAAAAAAAAAAAAACCATTAAAAAAGTTCTGTTAAATTTTTCATAATTTATCAAAAATGTATCAATAAAATTGAATATACTTATAAAAACCCTTTTGCATCATTATTTTATGCTGTATAATAAATAAAACAAGACAAACTAAGTTTTTCTAATATGGGTAAGTTATGTTATTTATTTGCTTCGGTAAAGCGGTAATGTTTGAACATTTAAAAATGTTTGTACGTTTTTTAACAGTAGGAGAAAACGAACAAAAAGATTTAATAAACTTAATTTTGATAAATGATTGTGACTATCAACGATGAACAGGTAAGAAAGAAAAAAATGAATATAGCGCGAGAGATAAAAGTGTAACGTCCTTCGGTTCACACAAGAAAGTCGTGAACGCTTGAGAAAGTAAAAGCAGGAAAATTTGAAGAGGATCTACCAAATAACACGGCGTCGCTTTTTAACCTCATTACATTTTTTAATCATGCATGAACGTGTACAGTTGTACGTGGAAAAAGGCATACGGTACATCTCCCAAAAAGCCCTTACTTTATTCAAACATTTACTACTCAGCGCGGCGTCAAAAATTAATTCCAAATGAAAGGCTTGATCCACGAGTAAGTTACAAACACTTAACACAGACCAATATAAATTATAAAATCCCAGGTATTTTTAAATTTGCAGCTGCATGTGTATAATAACAATAATCAAATTTTTCGATTTGCTGAGATATTCAAAAATAATTATTATTTTAAGCAAGCTACCACTAAAAATTGTTTGGCGCAAGCAGTTGTCTTTTATTTTTTGAATTGATTAAAATGTAATAATATTTTGTTTTAAAATAACGCGATTGTATTACTTTTAATTAGTCACTCACTAGCTGAAAAGTATTGAGCTTTATTTGAAATTTAATTATTATTATCGTAATAATAACAAATCTATCTTTCAATCTTTTATTGATCGCGCATAATCAAAACGTAATTTTATGGGCCTAAATTCTCTAATAAAGGCTGTAACCCACCGATAAAAAAAAGAGAGAAGAAAAAAAAAACATTTTTAATTAAAAATTGATGCATATTCTCATCTGCCTGATTTTTCCCCTACACGTATTTCCATTAAAAGAAAATGATCATAAATCTAGCGAGATTACCGAAAAAATGTAGACACAAAAAACAGATTACATTAATATAAAAAAAAGATGGAAAAAAATGCTATAAAAGCTTCGTGAAGTCTCATTATACGCGAACTTAGCACAATTACAAAATCCAAGAGTAAAGCAATTAAACTAATTTTAATAACAAAAATATTTTTTTTATTATTATTATTTACCGTCCTTTTTTTTTCTCCCTCAAAATTTTTTTTTCCTTTCCTAAAACGTAATTTTCGTAACAAACTAAAAATAGTTGAAATTTTTTCCTCGCATTTCGTTATTTCAAAAAAATGGGTTTTGTGAGCAATTTAAAAAGCATAAATAAATGAGGGTGTGTTATCGTGGCAGGCACAACTCCACAATGCCAGATGAATAATGCTGCTACACTGTAACCACGCAATACGAATTAAAATTCTATAATCGTGAGATTTCAACCCAAAAGAAGTACACACACACGCTCGTCCAGTTCGGGAGATTGAAGAACGTATCATTAGATAACAATTTTCCATTAAACAAACATAGCGACTCGTGCAAATACGTTGTAAATGGGCCACATGATAAAACATGACAACAAATGGCAGCAAAAAACAAAAACAGAGAAAAAAAAAATGTCGCACACACAGTCATGCAGCTGTACAGTAGAAACAAAAAAAAAATATGGTATATTTTGAAGTTCTATATAAGAATAATGCAGAGCCCCATTTAATTAAAAAAAAAAAGTTTTCGAAACAGTAGTAATTATTTTTAAAAAATAATGCTAATCTAATTTAAGCCTTTTGAAACGGTAAGGTACCAACTGGTACACATTACATTCTAACACCTAACACGTTCTCCCTTATTGTAATATAACTATTAATTTTAAACATTTTGTAATACCTCGCTCAAAGTATGATTTAATGAATAATATTTACTAATCACTTTTGGCACTGAACTTCTTCAACAAAAATTCCAGTGTCATTAAAATTTCCCTCATGAAAAATGATTTAGAAATTCCTTACCTTAATAGCAGCTAATGACGAATCTTTTCACTCTGCAAAATTCACTTGCAATGTTACTTTTCTTTAACTTTAAGAGCTGGTAATCTATAAAAAAATAAATCAATTGGTTTCTATTAATAATTATTAATTTTAAATTATTATTACAGCAAATTAACAATACCGGGTAATCAATTTTATTATTTCGACAGGTAAGACGACGAAGAAATATATTTTTCTTGCGTAGATTGATATTTGATAAAGCGGTAGTTATTAAGAAAAAAGTTGTTAATAAAACAGGTTTTGAAATTGATATGTTTTTAATTAATCAAAATAGGTGGCCAATTAAATTAAGTTTTCAAAATCAACGCCAATAATTTTTCACTCTACAGTAGTAACATGTAGGCTATACTAAAAGTAAGATAAAATAATTTAATAGTTTATTTATAATACGCTAAATTACTCTGTTTTCTTTTATTAAAAGCCTTATTAATCTTTAATTTAATTGCTTTGTTTGCATAACGAAAATAAAAATTAAGCATAATTCAAATTTTGTTGTTGTTGTATTTGAAATCGAATTAAAACCTTATAAAATTACTAGAGATATTCTGATAAAAAAAAAATAATAATATCGCATTTAATATACTGTAATTTAAGTACTGTATTGTCAATAACATAATTATTTTAAACGCTTTGAAATTTCTCTTTAAAATGGAAGGAAATGAAAAAGGCACTTTCCAGTGTTTGCTCAAACAAAACCTTAAAAAAAAATTTCGATATAACATGGTACGTACGATATTAAAAAAAAATTACATCTAAATTACAAAATGATTGTAACGTAGAAGAATAATAATAGTACCTAAGCTTTTATTTTGAAATGTGCCTGTCCTTGCGTTTCACGATATTGTCAAGGTTTCATCAAACACTTTCAATAGCACTCAAAACTCATTTTAACAAAAAAAAAAAAAATTCAAACTGTTTTCTAAAGTAAACAATCCCAGCCAATCAACGACTAAGAAAAATAAGATTTCGAGCAACCAGATACAGTAGTTTTAATGAATTAAGTGTGACGGTGTGAAACGCCCTCCATTCCATAGGTTTATTACTAATGAATCGCAAGTGTAGATACAGAAAACCCCGCTTATCCGAAACACTGAGGGCGGACTCCATTTCGGATAAGATAATACCCAAACAAATGGCAGAAAAGCGTTACTTTAAAATGTTTAATGGCATCTGCAATACGTAATATTTTTGCTTGACGTAAAATATCATGACCGTAATAATTATTATTAGCCGTTACTTTACATTTTTAACTTATTTTAACTATTAAACTCGATGTAAAAGAATCCTTTAAAAATTTTAAATTAATATAAAATTCCTCTACATTAGCATAAGCTTAAAAGAAATTAAAGACAATTAAAATAAATTTCTTGAAAGCGTTTCGGATACCCTCATAATCGGATAAACGAGAGTTTTACAGCATAGTTAATAGATCTCCCACTCAATTTTAGCGACCTAATTCAATTGTTTATCGAATCAAATTGAGATCCAAAATATAGTATAATACTGTACTTGGTCTATACAGAAATGGTGTAAATAATTTGAAAACTAAAATTCGAAACTTTTAAAACTTTACAAACATTTCGAAACAAGATCTGATGATAGACACTTGAAAACTCAATACGAAAAAGCTATGTTTTAACGAGAATATTGTTTACAATCTACAGTACCATTCTTAATGACGCTTTATCTACACGTTCAGTAGCCTAAACGCCCGGACAAATGAAGGCGGTTAAAGCCTGAGCTGAATAATTTATTTATGTGCTCGATTTACAACGTACATATTATAATGCCTAAACAACTTTTCAGCTCCAGTATATTAATTTTGCTGCAACTCTTGCTTTACTGCTAAAACTTATAAACTCAGAACAGATAATTATTATGGTCACATTAACCATTAACAATGTGTCTCCTGTGTCTTGAGCATTAAAATGTAGCCTACCTGAAAGTCTTTTTACGTAGTTTTTCACGCATTACCGAAATACCGCGATAGCAAAGAAATTTAAAATATCGCGTTAAAAAATGTAACAATAATAACTTTTTTAAAAATTTAAAAAAAATGTCATTGCACTTTGCTTATATTAATACCACGCGAGCGTTTTCTGATTGATTAGTTGTGTGACGCAGCGGTTGTTGAAAGCGTCAACCCCTAGATGGCTCCACTTGCGCGTAGAATCGGTACCGCCGCGGCACTTGTCAGCTGACGCAAGAAAAAAGCCGCTCGCTCTCTGCCGCTTCTCCCAATCAATCCAAAAGTAAACACAGCGATCCCTCGTTATGCGCTGTACCTGTAGGTACTGTAGTCTGTAGTGCGTTCTTGCGGGGGAAAGCTAGACGACCCCTGAAAATTTATCTTATTTTTAACATTTTCGTTTGAATAACTGTATAATATAACTTCCTCGTATAGAAGTTTGTCTACGAAATTCAAATCGCAACTCTGTGTAAAGTGAATCCGTATTTAGCGAGGGATTACTGCGCGCTATGTTGTAGCCTAACCCGTACAGTATTATTACCGGTAGTACCTTCAACATACAGTACAGTAATAATTTATTATTACGTTCAACTTTTTGCGCACAAATTTCTAGTGAATTTAATCCAAAAATTTTTTTAAAAAATACCGGTATATAAGTAATTGATCATTTAAAAAAAATCGATATTAGTTGATATTACGATTTACGATACCTTTTAAGCTTATTTCAAGTGGCGCATTTATGAACGATAATAAAATGCAAATAAAATTAGCTATTATAAAACGAGTAAATAATAAAATTGGCATACAATTAATTTTTTCATCAAACAATATTATTATTGAATAAATAGCGGTGTTTTCTACTATTTTGCTTACTGCGTAACTATTAAAATATTTCAACAGAGTTTTATTAATAATAAAAGTAATTTATGAAAATAAATACAATAAAGTAGGTTAATTTTTATAAACTGAAACTACTTTTTTAGATGCAAATTAATTAAAGATTTAATCAGTTAAGACTAGAAAATGGCAAAAAAATAATAATAATAATTTTATTCAGAAAAAAAAAATAAAACTTATTTTAAAAAGAATTTTAGAGATTTATGGTTTATGCTTTATTTGATTAAAACTTATAAGTAAGTCTTATAAATATTTATTATCTTTTAATAAAAATTACTCATAAAGTTATACGTTTGTGAATAACTACCGGTACATAAAATATTTTCAATTTTTAGTAGAAACTGTATAGTCATAATTCATTCAAAATATTTGCACTCTTTATTATTTTTTTAAATTTACATCAACTTTGATAATATTAATTTTAGCTCACACCCACATTAGTATACATGTACATGTACTGTGTATTTTTACAAGAATTTAATCTAGTCTGCCTCTTTTCAGCAAATTTTTATGGTCGTTTCGATTTAATTAAAAAAATTAAAATACTGTATTATCATATCATTACTGAAATTATTATTTAAAAAAAAAATAAATGAAAATCCTAAATTAAATTTACGGTACAGAAAAAAAAATTAGCTTCTTTAAAATTCCTAGGTCAACCGCAACTTTCGTGTTACGGTAAACAAGCTCAGACCGAGTTTGTAACAAACAAAAATCGCATTTTAAAAGTTATTATTATGGCATTTTTACAACGAATAAAAAAGAGAAAAGAAAAGAGTAGCCTACACGTTTATTGATATCTTCCCTCAGCAGCAGGGCAAGAGTAATAAGTTTGAAGCCCTGAGCGTCA
This sequence comes from Polydesmus angustus, assembly GCA_034698085.1. Lineage (NCBI taxonomy): Eukaryota > Metazoa > Arthropoda > Diplopoda > Polydesmida > Polydesmidae > Polydesmus > Polydesmus angustus. Next base: position 251 of record JAQGAY010001014.1, on the reverse strand, counting down.
CGCTGATTTTTATGTCTGGCTACCTGCAATTATTGTGTCACATATACCGAATTAGCATTTATAATTTAACGTTAGTGTCGTCCTATTAAACAGCTTACGACACTAGGAAATCATTTTAAATGCTTCGAAAAAATAGTTTGATATCATGTCCCCCCCATTTTACTCCAAGCACATTTCAAACAATAAAAATAAATAAGTTGTGCTTAAGTTTTTAGTAGTGTTACATACAGTCTATATTTAATTACAGTATA
>JAQGAY010001013.1:0-17581 GCA_034698085.1 Polydesmus angustus | reverse complement strand
CCTCTACACGATGGTGATAGCCTTGAGTCTCCCTCTCTTTTAGTTTTCGAGTTATTCAGCTGACAAGTTTCAAAAAATAGCATTTTCAACTTGCAATTTCAGTTGAAAAACGAGAAAAGTTAGAAAAACAAGTTAAATTGCCAAGAGAGAGGTTTATGGACCCCGGAATCGTGTTTCTGAGGTCATTTTACTTCGAAAAAGTCACTTTCAAATCAATTTAAACATACTTTGATTTTACTCCAAGTTTTGAATTTTAATCAAAATAATGGGCTTAAATACATGGTTTTTAAATTTTGTAACCCTTATAACTCGAGAACCAGTGCTTCGATTTTCATAAACATTGATTTGTGAATGTAAAATGACCTCTTCTACACGATGGTGGTAGCCACAAGTCCCCCTCTCTCTTAGTTTTTAAGTTATTCTGGCGAGAATGTTCAAAAAAGTGTAATTTTGAAGTCCAGTTTCAGATAAAAAACGAAAAAAGTACAAAAAATACCTCAAATCAATGAGCTGGAGACTTATGGACCCAGGAATCGTGTTCTTCTTATCATTTTATGCGCATGCGCAACACGATCAGCTGTTTCAAAATCAAAACAACGTGAAATGTCGAGTTTTCATCAGGGTAATAGAGTAATGGTTGATTGGTTTTTAGTCTAGTGATTTATAAATAGCCTACGGTATACTGACAGTAGTATTAGTAGTGCATATAAAAGCTTTTAGTGTGTGATTTCATTGCATGGAAACTTGGCTAAAATCTTCAAAATCGTTATAAGACTTACAACCACAAACAAATTCATTTCTTCTTTTCAGTTTCAAACGGAAGTTTCAGCTGGAAACATAAAAACATTAAATAATGATTGAAATTGATGAGAGGGAGGCACATGGACCTCAGAATCGTATTCCTGACGTCTTACTTTCAAGTTAATTTAAACATTCAGCTCTTTGTTTTTCTCACTTAAAGATTTTGAGTCAAAGTATTGTGTTTAACAAATACTGCAAAACAAAAATAAATTTAAAAAAAAAACGTCAAATCATTGAGATGGAAGCTTATAGAACCTTTATGGAATCATAATATGCCTTAGGTCATTTTGGATCCATGTTGAAAGTCGCTTGCTTCTATCTCTTCCAGCTTTAACATTCAATTTTGCAACAAAAGAAGCTAAAAATCTAAGTTATACATGTAATATTAATTATAATAATAGCTCAATGACTAATTAATTACTAGCCCAACTAAAAATAAACTATGGAACAACGAACTAAGCAAATAAAATCATGATTATTTGAAATTCCTACAAGCGTAGATTACAGTACTGTATTGTTTTTGCTGACTTCCTGGAAGATATCAAAAAAGTTTATCCAAGAAATCTAAATCCCAGAAGCCCAGAGTTTCTCGCCAGTTAATATGGTTATAAATTCAAAAGTAAAATAATGATTTATCGTGTTTACATAAGAGACCCGGTTTTGAAATTTAACAAATTTAGGTATACTGTAATTTGAAAACGTAAAGCTTTGTCAATCAATTTTGTTTTCGATTCAAAATTGTCTATCAACAAATATTAATATAATTATACTCGATATTTTAAAAAGAATATTCCAAACAAATTTATTTAAATAATTAAAAATAAATAACAGTACATATTTTGCAATTAAATTATAATATATACGATAAATAAAATTCAAAATCCTAAAATTTGTTTTGGCAACCACAAATCCAACCATTTGATTATCCATTGTTCATTATTTAGTAAAACCGTTAATCAAAAAACCAAGATTCGATTAATCCATTCTCTAAAATGTGAAATTCGAGTATATACACCAGGTTGATGTGGTTCCGCGCATCCTATTCCCCACGAAATGATACCTGCCAATGTCCATCTGCCGTTGGGTTGCTTAATGACCAAAGGTCCTCCGGAATCGCCCTTTTTGAGAATAATTTTTGTGATATGGTTTTATAGATGTTAGCCATATAAATTTTACTTTTGAAATAAAAATAAGAAAACAAAATCATTCCTACCTCACAAGAGTCTCTTCCACCGTCATCATAACCCGCGCACAGAAATATATTCGGAATGTTTTCCAAAAACCCTGCTTTTCTGTATTCCTGTTCACAATCGGAATTGGTAATCACTGGCACTTGAACCTCTTGAAGAATGTTTGGCAAGGGACCATCTAACGACAATTGAAAAGTCATATTTGAGAATGACAAAAACGATATACCGTATTAAACCAGGAGCATTTTATTACGTTACCGACATACAGCCTTCCCCATCCGGTAACGTATCCAGTTTTATTGACGAAAGTATCGTCAGTTTTGGGGAGACATATTGGAATTATATTTTCGCGGAAAGTGATAGGCTCGTAAAACCTCAACAATGCCAAATCGTTCTCAAAAGTTCTAGGGTTGAAATCCGGATGAGTAGTCATGATTTGCACTCGTCGTTCCACGTGGCTTAGCGGTTCCGAATTGGAACTCAAATCGAACTCTCCGATTCGTAAGAGTAAATCTTCGGGCGGAACTCTAAAATAATATCACATTAGTACCAATAAATCAAGTACAGTACTTATTTTTCCCAATGCGTTTACCCATCGACGCAGTGAGCGGCGGTAATCGCCCAATTATCATTGAGCAGCGCGGCTCCGCATTTATGCATGAATGTCGTACGCTTCCATTGTCGTAAAGAAATCTTAAAAACGAAAAAAATTTCAATTATTACTTTAAATTACGATCAACCCTAAGGTGTTCCTAAATTATGTAAAATACGTTAGATAAAAAAATTTAGGAATTACTGCAATGCAGCAACTTCAAAATATTGTGCAGTAAAATAAATATTTTTTTAAAAAAATTTACTCGAATCGTTTTACCATATCACCACTAAAACAAACAATTAAAAAATGGTACTGTGTATTTTTTTTTTGCAATTACTTTACCTGCCACGGCCATTCTCCAAACGACGTTTTTTGACCATTAACGATTCGACCAGTTGGTCCTTGTTTATAGATTTGACGGCCGCATGCTACGTTAAAAAATAAAACAAAAATGATATTACTGAACTTAAACACTCAATAAAAGTAACAAAAGTCAAGCTAAGCTAGCGAATAATCTATTACAAAATGCTCCGTTAGCGAGCTGTCGTCGTCACCCAGCGATGCAATCACACTGACCCGTAAAATACATAAATGTTTCTGCGAATAACCTATTAAAGGAAGTGCACGCATTTTCACAAAAGCTGCATTGAATGTGCAAGTGACACAATATTTGGATGGTGACCTCTGGTTTTCCCAAGGAATTTCATTTACAATGTATTAATATATTTCTTAAATGACCTCGCGTTCTTCCACCCTCTAAATTGTCAGCTATTGTAATACCGTATTATAATAAAATTATTACCGCTCGAAAATGCAATCTGTTACAAATAACTATATTTGTAAACAATTAATTTTATTACCTCGCAGATATTAAAATTAACTACCGAGAGCGTTCACGCAATAGAAAGTTCTTACATGTAGAAGAACAAAAATCTTATTATGGTAGTATATCCTACAAAATGTTTTAATGTTTGTTTGGGATGAAAGGAAGAGGAAGCAATTGTTTTCAAACTTGGAAAAGCTAAGAAAATAACTTCCCGTAGTGAAATTAATTGGTATAATATTAATTAGATATGCTCGAAAAATTTAGAAAAGGTAAAATAAATTAACAGGATTTAATATTCAAGACTAAACGGAGTTTAAACCAAAAGAAAATTTATTTTCTTCAAAAAGAATGAAAAAACTACGAGTATAAACTTCCAATATTATTGAGACCTGTATGTTCTTCAGTCATATAAATGTTTAATTCATCAAAACTTAATAAAAAATATTTTTCTTTTTTTGTAAAACCTAACATAAATTCTAAGTTAATTTGTTTTATGTTAAGATGTTGATGCAATTTTGAAATGTTTATACCGTATATGAAAATGGCAATCGTTCATGTAAATCAGTTCTTGAAATAAACATGAACTAAATTTGTTAGCTCTTTTTCATAATTACTCATCATACTTAATAATAATTATTAGTCATCATACCTAATTGATAATCCGTTTCGGCTAAATTAGCAGCCACAAATCCGTCCGTGGTCGCTGGAACTTCTGGTAGACTCGTAGTTGCAGGTAAAGTAGTGGTTGCCGCGGTTGTAGTTGTAGTGGTAATCGTAGTAGAGGGCAATTCTGTCGTTGAACTAGTGGTTGTCGTACTAGTCTCAGTCGTTGTAGTTGGAGCAGCCGTAGTGGGTTCGGTCGTTGTACTAGCAATGGTTGTTGTTGTTATTGTGGTTGAAGGTGTTGTACTAGGGACCGTTGTGCTGGTTGTAGTTGGATTGGTTATTGTTACAGTTGCAGAGGTGCTTGAGCTTGTAGTAGGAGTTGCAACCGTCGTTATTTCATTCACCGCGAGTGCCAAATCTGTCGCCGCACCATCTTTAACTTGATCTTCCCCGTCCGCAGCGGCAATAGCCATCGAAGTTGTTGAGGCCAACGCTTCCTCGTACGACTCGGTAGTAGTGTCACTAGATGCCACATAACCTAGAAAATCCCCTTCCGTCGACGATTCAAAAAAAGATTGTTCGGTGGAAAGTATTTCGGTGGTGACCGGCTCTACTTTGAGCGTAGTGCTCGGCAAGGCCGTAGTCGTCGTGGTGGTGGTGCTCGACGATAACGTAACGGTCACTACACTCGACGTTGTCAATTTTAAATTGGGCTTGGTCCATGGCTTAGTCACCAAGTTTTTAAGCGGCAAATCACAGCAACTACCGTAATAGAATTGATCGATACAAATTCCCAAATGAGTACCGTTATTTTCTCTGCAGTCCAACGCGAACATGCATACTCCCCTAACACCCGACACTTTCCCCGCACAGCTGAAAGGCCGAATTTGTAATTGACCACTCGCTAGAAGAAGAAGAAAAAAATTAAATTAGAAAAGTTGAGGAATGTTACGCAGAGCGCGTATTAGAATTAATGCATGGAAACCGTACAGTACATGTATTTTTCATTGAGTTTTGTTTAGCATAATTTTTACGCAATGTAAAAAAAAAATTATTATTGCACGTTAACAAGTATAAATTTGAAGGATTATTGTAAGCTAGTTTTATATGTTTACGCTCGAACGTTTCAATTAATTTATCTTGATGCTTCGCATGTTGATTTAACATCAGTTCTATCGTAAAAGATGTCGCGTGAAACCAGTCCAATTAAACGTTCATTAGCACATTCTTAAAACACTCATAGGACACATTAAATATTTAAATTATCGTTGCGTTATAAAGAAATGCAAAAATAAAGAAATAAAAAAAATTTTAAAAAAACAACGTAGCCTACTCAGTTTTGTCTTTTAGAGCATTTCGCTTAAAGGACCGCTATAAAATAATCACTTTTCCATGTTTTGGTAGTAACAAAAATAATCAGCTGTTTACGAAAATGGGCAATAAAAGTAAAATGTCTTCATTTGTTTCTTAATAGCAAATAATGCTCCACGTGAAGTATATTTTCCAAACCGTTAAAATGGAATGTTACGACATCGAAATTATAACTACAAATAACCATCAACATTCCAGAATCCAGATGGACTGTACCACATTGCAATTGAGATGTGCTTTCACGGTCATTATTATTGCCAATCACGTCCATACAGTGGGAATAATTACAAACCATAGGAGGGAAAAATAACGGATTTGTTCTCTTTTAAATTTCCTTTCATCACCGGTAAGGTTCACCTATATAATAATTCCTACCTCTCCTCACCATCAAAAACTAAGTTTAGTACTTTTCTACGTGCCAGATTTATCGAGATAGGCTGAAGGGGAGTGTAATCTTCCACTTCACCTTATACAGTAATACCAGTACTTAAGTAATTGATTTTACTGTCGTTATAGGATTTGACTCATTTATTTTATCATTAAGAAAGGGAAAAAAAAAGCTTTTAAACTACAGAATTTTTTTTTTAAAAGTCCTTTTCTTTTTTTTTTTTTTTCCTAAAAAAAAAATTGTTGAGCATTTAATGGCATGCGGAAAACAAAGTGACCCCGTTTTCGAAAAATATTTTCCTACTCTCCTCTCTTCACACCTTGACTTCGCCCTCTCTCTCTCTCTCACTCACTCTCCCTCCATCCATCTTCTCACTCGAGACGTAGAAAACGGTTTCAACCAAGGTGAACGACCTTCTTCAAGGTGCAAGTGCGAGTGACGGTGATGACAGTGAAACACCTCAACGCCTATCGAAATGCATAGGAAACGATGAGAACGGTTCCGCCAGCCTATTATACCACTCACAATACTCGATACCTGATCTTTCAGATAAAAAACGATCAGGAAACTACGATTTTGACAATTTAACCAACTTTTTAACTAACTCTTTCACTCGCTTTCCTTATAACTCCACTACTTGTTTCATAACCCCCATTTCCCTTCCCCCCCCCCTCCTAACATATCTTATTATTAAATGTGCACTGACCTCAACTTTTAACCTCCAAATTTTATCCAAATCTTTCTTTAATATTATTATTTTTTTTTGTATCTGGTGTAGTATTTGCGATGAGATGGAGATGAAAGAATTCGTGAGAGTTTTTCTCTCTTCTGTTGTGAGCTTTTCTTAGGTGTGTTTTTTTTTATTATTATTGTTATAATGTAAAAAAATAAAAAAAAAAACTTTAATGACGGTTGAAATAATTTCACACTCGCTATGAAACTCTTGCGTTAGTTATTAGGCAGATGAATTCACCAATTGTACTTATATTATGCTCGCTAAATTTTAATCAAAAGTGCATCTACCTCCGAACTTGAATACTTTTTACTCACATTTTCTAGCCACGTTTCTTATTTTCTGAATGCTTTACACAGAAAAATGCTTAGATTTAAAAAAAAAAAAAAAAAAATACAGTACCGTATTTAGTTTTAAAAATTTCTAAAAAAATTAAAAAGATTCAATTATTATAGAAAGTTTTTAATCTATTTATAAACAATCAAAATCGATAGTATTAGCCGATATATTACTGAAATATTAAAAGGGATCGCATGCTGAAAATTAATTTCGATGCAGTAGAATTAAAATAATATTTCAAAGATAGAAATCTGCAATAACATTATAAAAGTATTATAATAATTAAAAGATATGAAAAACAACTTTTAAAATAAAGTCACTTAACCAAATTTTATAATTTTTTTTTTACTTTTAAAATATGCAGATAAAATTTTCTTTTAAAATTTCGTAGTAATGACCTTAACACTTTCTTTAAAATTTAAACATAAATAATTATACTAAATTATATATCGTTAGCAAATTTTAGTAGCATAACTAGAAGTCTAGAAGAAAAAAAAAATCCTTAATAATAATTGAAAGCGTAAAATGTACACTCGTTCAGGTCAACTTTCAATATCAATAACATTGGTAAAAAAACCAGTTTAAAATTTGATGCTTATCTAACTGAGAAAAAAAAAAAGAATAATATTCAATGTCATCGTTCTGCTACATTTACAGGAAGCGTTAACCGTTACCAATACAACTCTTCACGTGCAATTTTTTTTCTCTTTCAAATCAACAATTGATCTTTTTTTCACGCCCCATTGAATTTCTAACTGTAAATCAGAATTAGAAACTGCAAAGTCACTAAAGGTCAAAATTAGCAATTTCGCATGTTGTTTTTTTTTTTCTTTTTAACAATTACTATAACGGAAGTATCAAAATAACTTTGCGCACGCACATAAAAAAAATATACAGTAATTTATAGTAATTAAGTACTGTAGTCTATGTAAATTTATAATTACTTAAATTTAAATTTAGTTAATAACAAACAGTCTCATTTCAATATTAAAATTACCATAAAAAAAAAAGTTTTTAAAAGTAAAATTACGACAGAAATAGTAAATTCTCAGTATCATTTTCTTATTAACAGTACCGGTAAAACTAATAACGTAATATGAAATAATAAACTTCAACAAAAATACTAAATAAAAAAAAAATATCAGTAACTTTAAATTTAAAATTAATTTAAAAAACAACGGTATAAAAAAAGTTACTAGGTTTAAACATTACCTGATTTAAATCCGATGGACCGAGCCATAGCGAGGTGACATATGAGACACATAACTAAAGTTTCATTCAACATCCATCGACATCTTATCCAATTTAATAATGACTTCATTTTGACAAAATAATGCTTTTGTCAAATGGGATAAAATATTTAAAAACTTTGTAAATACAAAAAAAAAAAAAAACTTTCGCTTTTCTCCCGAATATCAATCAGAATTTTATCAACAGAAGAGGAGTAATTTCGCGTGGCTCCAAACCAAGAGCAAAAGCAGCGTTATCCACTTCCGCCACCCGAAACCAACTGGACAAGTTCGGCCAAGCCAACAAAATTGCCATTCTAATAATTTCAACTAATTAGGAGAACCGAGAAGAGTCGAATGATAAAAAAAATATATATTCCTCAAACTGACAAATAACATTATCGTCCGTTCACCAAGTATGTGTTCGACAAGCCAAATCAGCAGTGCTGCCACTCTCGCGCACTCAGCAAATGATCGAATCATAATGAAATATATAAAAAAAAAGTTAAGAAAAAAAAAAAAAAGAGTAACACAACAGGTTACGGCAATTTGTGAGAGGTCACCTCATGCCCTCCAACTTCAAACTCACCTTCTTCAACTCGAAAATTTAGAAGAAAAAAAAAAAAAAAAAGCCGAAGACACTTCCCCCTTCTTTCCATCAGGTTTCCTTCATCGAAAAAGTGTTTTATAGTGCGTATAGAGATGGTTGCGGTCACATAAACACGTGACTCACAATTATGCACGTGCGGGCAAGGAGGTGGGGCTTCACGGTCAGACAATCCGCCCGCCTGCACTACATTTTGAAAAGGTAAAAGTGATCACGAAAATCGTTCCTTTAAAATTAACGACAAATTAACGGGATCTCCCCAGCATTTACCGCTTGAATTAATAGAAAGCCTTTTTTTTTTTTGCTCCATTAGTTGCTCGGTGAACGTGTAATTATAGAAAAGCTTTTGTAATTTTCAGTGGCTGACCTTTTTTTTTTTGTAGAGATTTATCCTTTCTCTGAGGACTGGCTCCATTTCAGACTTACAATATTATTGGGTACCGCAATGTGATAAACAATGGGTACAGTTAGAAGCAAAAATAAAAAATAAACCCCAAAAAATCGAAATAGGAAAAAAATATAATTAAAATGCTCTACTCATTTAAAAACTAAATCGTATAACAGTTTATACTAAAAATTGGCATAACATTGTATACTAAGTTTACTAACAAAAAAAAGTGATACCAAGCGCAAAAAAAGTGATACCCCCTCGTGAAATCTTGTGCCATAGCTAGTTACTTGGCGTATCTGTGTCTGTAAAACTTTCCTTACTTTTTAACTCAACCTTTGACGTCACCATTTCATAAACTTCCGGTTTACATCTTTAAATAATAATTTTTTTAAAGTTTTAAAGTGGCGCAAAAAAGTGAAACCGTCATGTGTAATTTAAAATAATACTCGGAGTAACTTTTTTAGAAACTTTTTCTTCTAAAATAAATCTAGTAAATTATTGTCAAATGTTAATTTACACAAAAGCAATACCCTTTAATCAAATTTAATACTGGGTATTATGTTCTCAATTCACAACAGTTTTTGTAATCATCTGCAACTCTGTTTATAATTTGCCGTTATTCTTTGTAAAAAATACCGTACTGATTTCTGTACCTATAAAATTTTAATAAAAAATTATAATAATATAAGGATGGCGACCAGAAATTAATGTAATAGTGTAAAAGTTTGAGTTAGTAAGCAAGGAAAATTTTACAGGTTCAAATTCGCCAAGAAACAAGCTATGGCACAAGATTTCACGAGACGAGGGAGTATCACTTTTTTTGCGCCATCCGATATGTAATGCTGCAGTGATAAGAAAATATGTAAACATAAGTTTGCAAGAACTGATTGTAAAATTTCGTTACCGGTACCGCAATTATTGTAATGTAAAATTTGGCACTTTCAAAAAAATTTTTTTTAATTGCTATACAATCATGTAATATCTGAATTTACTGAATATGAGAGATTTTCTTTTAAAATAACTCATCATTGCCATCATCATGCATATGCCACTTCCTTTTTTATATAACGTAGAAAGGTAGAAATACTGCAGTGATTAATTTACCGTATTTGAATAATAATACTTTGGTGCTCCCAAAATGATTTTTTTTAGTAAAATAAATAATAATAAAAAAGCTAAAGCAAAAAATTTGTAGAAAAATTTACACGTGGTACACGTGAAACCGGGGAAAAGAGCTTCAAACGCTTTAAGCCACTGCAGGAAGTTTTCCCAGGGGCGGATTTAATGGCGGGCAAACCTGGAACATGCCTAGGACCACCAGCCAGCAAGTACTATGCAGCTATCGCCTGGTGTTTAGTGATTTTTGCCACTCACATTTTATGAATAAAGTCGGTTTTGCTTTGTTCCTCCGCAGGTTTTATGTGCATTTGAATGTTGTTGATGCAAATCCTTTAACAATAGCATAGCTTTTATTTATCTTTAAAAAAAACTAGGAAACCAGTAAAAGGATTAGAAATCTTAAAAAAAGTACCGTAGTTTTTTTTTTTTCTCAACCACCCAAAGTGGGGAATAAAATTAGACCTTAAAATTATTTTGGTCTCATGCTTATTCGAGGGTTTAACCTTTAACCATAGGTTTTGGTCTACTGTAGTTATCTGATTAAACCTCTAACAAATCATAGAACCGTTAAAAAAAAAAAAAAAAATCATCAAAGTTTTTTTAGTAAGTTTATGAACAAATTTAACATGCTTCAATTATAATTAAGCCATTCAATAACAGTAAAAATTTTTGTTAACTGTCCTAAAAAAGTTAACTGTTATAAAAAAAAGTTTATAATGAATGTTTAAGTAAATCCATAAACTTCTAATGCTAAAATCCTTGTTTTGGGGTTTGGGTAGAGCCTCAATAGTTTTACTGCCAGGGGTTCCAATCAGCTTAACCTTCCACCGGGAAAACAATTTAGGCTAATGAAACAGCATAGAGAAAATCACAAATGGCCAAACTTAATGTTTCAGCATGTACTTTATTTCTATAAATTCTACTTACAGCGAGTTAACAACTAAGATTATTAACATCACTAAAATAATTATTTACGGAAAAGAGCCATCTTGTTGGAGATTGATAAACTTTTATTCGAGCAGCGCCACGTTCAAATTAAATCATTTATAAAACGACTCATAACTTCGAAATAAATGCAAAAGTACGTGTAAAGCGAATGTTTATTTTATGGCTAAAATTTTTTCTGATTGTGTATAATTTTATGTTTCAATTATTTTAATTTTTTTTTAAAAAAATGAGAGATTGAATTTGTAAGCTTATTAAAAAAAGTTGACTCTTGCATAAAATTTTGCTTTTGCCGCCGCTAAACTTGATGGGGTAAGACACCGCTAGATGGACATACCTACAGTATGAGTTCAGATAATTTCTCAAATCATTTTATTTCAATACAGTACAGTACTGTATACACATATTAAAGATACTGTAATAAAATTAATTTTTACGTTATTCATTCTTTCTAGGCATTGCAGACAATTATTAACATTTTTATTCCATAGTTGATTTTTATTAAATTTATTGAACAAAAAATTACTTATTTTTAGTTTTGCGTCCGCGTAATTATAAAGTTGACGCATGGGAATAAGTTGTATAATTATATTCTCCTGTATAAAATAGTAAATCAACAAAAAAAAAATTTTTTTTAGTTTCAAGCCAAAAATTAAATGCATTTAATAGAATAATAGAGGAGGGGGAGACGAGACGCATAAAAATCAAATCTATGCAAATTTTACATTTATATATCAAATTTTCCTTTGTTAAATTTACATTTTTTAATAATTCTGCTTTTTATTGGCAAGAAAGCCAATTAAAAAAGTAACAATTCTAAAAGAAAACCATGTTATTAACTAACACTAGTTAGATAACAAAAAAAATCAATAAAAGTTTTTTTTTTAACGGATATAAGTTAAAGGTAAACGAGGCAAGTTTTAATAAACGATTTGCCAATCGCAACTTTAATAAAAAAAACACACAATTCTTTCTTAAATCGCTTATGCAGTATACACGGTCAACCGAAAAAAACCGAACTCTAATGAATTATCGTAGTACGTAACATTTAAGTTTTGAACATAGAATAAAACAAATTCAATGTTTAAAAAAATCATTAAAATAAAGATTTTCCATAATAATATCATTAAAACGTAATTATGCATTATAAAAAAGATTTGCGTACTAATTTAGTTGGGTTGGCTTTTTTTCGGTGCACCATGTATTTTTAAATATTAAACAATCTATAAATATTTCAACAAAAAAAAAATTGCGAAATTTTAAAATCATTCGTTTAATATAATAATATTATATTGATAAAAAAATATATCCTTCGAGATGCTATTATTTAGCAATATTTTTCTCTCCCCCAATTTATCAGTTTGTTGGGCTTGTTTTGGGAGGAATCCGCCTACTAAACACTAAATAAAAACTAGATTTTAAAAGATGTCAACCGCTTATTATCATTTCGTCTTTTGAATTTTTAGCAAAAAGTAGCAAGAGTTATTTTAATAATGATAACATTTATAAACATTCAATTGCCTTCGACTGACCGGTTTTTCACATCGTTTAAACGAAGCATTTAAAGGAAATAATAAAATATTCACGTTTTAATAGAAATAAGTTCCACGTCAAACCATTTTTTTCCACCTTCTTAAATATTATATTAGTTACCGTAAATAAAAAAAAATTAATTAACTTTTCGTCTTCCCTACGTTTCGTAATTAATTACAGTACCGGTATAACAAAAAAAAAAATAGATAACAAAAACACGTTTATGTGCTGTATTAGTTTTCAATATTAATCAATCAGGATGTGATTCAATCGGAAATTTTTGTGTTAATTAAAGATGGTCGTTGAAAAGCGATTATAAATTATTTAATTCACGTTAGAGAGGCGTGGTGACGTCACGACTTCCGATGTTGTTTGAGGGGGTTCCTACCTACCTACTTACCGGTATATCTACAGTATCTACCTCGCCGAGCTCTTAAGTGTTTAATTTGATCAGAGACCGAGGCCTGGTATTATCCGATATTTATGGCTTTTATTTGGAAATCGGGTAAAACCCAAATTGCATTAATTTTACGTCTGCCGATTATTTTGTTTTGTTTTTTTCTTTCTTGCCTCGTTTTGTTTCGAAACAACATTCCGTTGTTCATATTTTCTTTATCTTTTGTTTATACAAAAATACGATAAACATAATATTAATTGGAATAACAATTGTTTTATACCTAGTATATCACCGTATTTATTTAAATACATATGATTTAGATTAATAAATTTTTAATTTTAACTACGGTCTTTTAATTCCAATTTTCTTAATATGGGAATTTCAACTAAAAAAACATACTGTAAACATTATACAATATTTTGAAATACACTGCATTACATTTTTTTTTTTTTTTTTAAGTTTTTTAGTCGACCATTAACTGTGGTACTTTTGAAATGCAAGAACAGTTTCCATTACTTTTATTTTTTTTTTACTATCGAAATGGTCGATTTCGGACGTAACGAAATCAATTACAAATTCACTCGATATGATCACAAAACTCTTAAATTATGAAAATAATAAATTTGCGGTATAAACAAAACTAAGCAAGATATTATTATATAAAAAAAGACAAACTAGAAAAAAAAATACTTTATTGTTGTGACAATATTGGAAAATTCCTCTATTAAGTTTGAATTAAAATGTTTTGACCGAGTAAAACTCAGATTAAAAACGGTAAACAAATAAATTTTAAAATTTCGAAATAAAAATCTTCATGGAGATGACGTTAAAAGAGGAAATTCTCTTTTAATATATTCATTAAATCGGTTATTTTAAATTTTGCTATAATAATAATAAAACTGTATACAGTATAATTTGAGCCAAAACCATTGAAGGCCCCAATCACGAGTATTATTTTAGAAGGACGTTTGCGTCAACCATCCTTGTGTATCAGGAAAAACACGACGCAACAAAATGCTTTCTTCAGGGTCAAGTTGATATAAACATTTGAAAATGAACCAAAACAATTTCTAGATCTAGGCTACCGTACTATTTAAATCAAAAAACGGAGAGAAGATCTCGCTTGTACAATCGTTATAATATTATTAAGAGAGTACGGTAATGGGGTAGTTTTATCAATGTTTTTTAAATCTATGATAGTAAAAATATCTAGCACCGATATCCCGTGAAACAATCTGCCCATTGAAATCGAAACAAAAATAAAGTTATTGCGGATCTTTACTATTGAAACATGCAGTTTTTATGCCCCATAGAACCAAACGCTTAACTACGGTATTGGCCAATAGCACTAAACTTACATTAAACTGTTCACTGCCCAAATAAAGCAAGATCACAAACATTCTTAAAAATATTATCTTTAAACTTAAAAATTCATTAAGCAATTTATAATCACATTAGTTCATTTGTTTTTAAAAATCAAAATTAAGATTATTGCAATTTACAACGAAATCCCGTAATAAATACAAAAGTAAGATTTGGGGACTAAGACCGTTTTCGTGAGCGTCTCAATTGTAAATAACGAATTGCTTAAACGTATTTGAATCAAAAATGTGACTTCGGTCGCGTCTATTTTTAATAAATTAAAATTTCTAAGCATTACATACATTTTAGATTAGATAATCTTTAATAAATTCTCAAAATATTATTCCATAGATTAAATAAACATCAATAGAAACGGTTGTAAACTACATTCCAAGTTATAACATAGTACGTCTCGGTGGTTTTTAACTACTGTATGACCGGTACATAATATTATTCTTAATATAAATACGATAAATATTGTGCGAAAATTAACTTTTGACTGACGTTGACCTAAAGTTAAATGACATCCGTTGATTCGGTAACTTTTTTTAAAAAAATCGCTATTACAGTATTAAGTAGCCTACCATAGAAAAAGAAGAAAATAAATAAATTGCATTTGCCAATTATTGCAGTAAAAACGTTATCGCCAAATAATAAAAAACAATTCATTAGGCATTTCATTTTTATGATAAGTGATATAACACAAAGTTATTTACTAAAAATAATATTTTAAAAATGTTTTTGCTACAAAAATGTACCAAAAAGTTGCGACGTTTTTATCGCTTTCTCACGTGTGAACATTTCTGTAATAACAATTTCCTGTTTGTTTATTTATTTATTTTTTTAAAAACCAAGAAATTTATTTTTATGAAATTCCGCTATACAGTATTACTGTATAATATGAAACGTGTTTATCGTGTCATTTCATAAAATAATGATTATTCCCGTCTACGCTCATTATTTTCCGCGGTCTCGAGCATCAAAGTGACGTCACGTCGGTACCTTTAGCATGCGATTCCCCCCTCTAATTCCATCTTTAGACTTGCGGAACTATAAATAAATATAGCAAGAAAATTGGTCACAGCAATTTTATCAAATTGTTCCAGATACAGCTGGAGAGACAACATCAAAAAAAAAAAAAAAAATGATGAATATTTAATGAAAAGTAATAAAAACCTTCCCGATATGAACAGCACATGCAGCACGCGCGGCTGCTGCGATTTCGTCGAATAATATTCAACTCTAGATACTTCCACGTAAAAAAATGAGTTCTAGGTTAAAATAATCAAAATAAATGGCAATTGCGGTGACGAGAGGGTGTAATTGACATGGCGGGGGTGGAGGGATAATTAGGAAATGAAGTGATTCATATAAAGGCGAAAATTTGGAGGATTGTTTTTTGTTTCGTTTCGGTGTTGATGAGGGGAATTTAACAATGAATCATGGAATCGTGCGACAGCTTGCCTTTTATTTGCCACTTCGACATTTATGAATAACTTGTATTTACTAAACTCCGTCTAATAAAATAATACTCCGTAATAAAAGTGATTAGGATGATGCGCTGACTCATCAAAATTTGTTATTAATCAGATATTGATAACTTCAGTACGGTAATACCAAAATAAAATTGGACACTACAGTTTAAAAGTTGAGCTACCAGCTAAATAAATCATGAATAAACGAAATTTTTCTTACATGTTAAAATTAGTATACCGGTATTTAATAAGTTAAATAGACTTGTCTTAAAAGTAATATTAGTGCATTTGTTTTTTCGAACGCAATAAAAGAGAAATAAATAAATACAAATCAGCTGCTTATAATATACAAATCAACACCTGCATTTTTAATCAAATTGTCATGAACCTTAACTAGGAAGATGCAAAAGTACGGTAGAAATAATAGAACCACTGAATCGATTCTTAACTTTTATAATTAAATGCCTAATAAAAAATAAAGTTAAAGTTAGGAGGTTAAAATCAAAATCAAATGATACGTCATTAATTTTATTTACAGTAATGAAGGCGAAACGTAGTAAATGATTTACTGTGTTGATTAATACGGCTATGTTAATACTCACTCAGAACTCTTACATTACCGGTAATAAAAAATATTAATTAAGATAGTAAATTAAAAATCAAATTTTCCGTTTATAAATTTATTCACGATTACATTAACTAAATAGTCGGTTATTAGATATTACTGTGCATTCAATTGTTCACTACTGTAATTAGTTTTTATCTTTATGGATATATGTAAAAGTTTTAAAAAGCTTTGAGTACCGGTATTTATAAGTCAGTAACATTACAGATTTAAAATATCTAATTTGTTGATAATGTTATTGCTTCGTTAGTTTTTTTTTTGTGCCTAATATTCATATTTCTAAAATAATTGAAATTATTACATTGTAGAAATAAAACTAATCTACTCGTACTTTTGCGCACTACGCTTACTTCATTGAACACGAAACGAGATGAATAAAAATGAGCTTGCGGTTAGGCTTTTTTTGCCTTAACTTCTTCTGCTCGTTACGTTATTAGAAATGTCTGATAGAATTATTTATAAAACAAATTGTGCTGCCTTACTTACGACGTCATTCCAACTTTAGGAATACAGTAATTATTTTTCTGTTTTAATTGTTTATAATAAACATGAGCGTTAAGCAAAAGAATGAGCGAATCTCGAATTATTTGATTATAATTTTCTAGAGTAAAACTACGGTAGCCGATATTACAATTACAGTATTATGAAGCCTATACAGTAGAAGCAAAATACTGTAATGTAACATTTGACAAATACAGTAAACCATAATGTCAACCCCATATTTTAAATAGAATTTAACTTTATTCTTAAAGGAAGACAACGCAAACTCTCATAAAACTTAAAAGCTTGCGAAAACCATCACAAAACAATTTTCCCCCACGGTGAAAAAAATGCATTGTTTGAAAACAAACATATCAAACACGGACATCTAAAAATACAAATATCGCTCGCACGTGTTAACGATATCAAATAGCAAAGTTCATTCGTGAAACTGATTAGAAAACGGATATTTTAATAAACACGATTAACCAACATTCTTTGAAAAAGATGATCGCGAACATTTTTTCTACACAATTATGAAATTGCGTTTTGGGCCTTACAATATAATA
>JAQGAY010001012.1:0-17583 GCA_034698085.1 Polydesmus angustus | reverse complement strand
TATTAAGTAACTCAATAATGCCAGTATGTCTTATCGACACTTGACCCCGCACTAAGTATTTAAGTTAATGCAAATAAACTATTCAAATAATGTTTACAGGTTTACAAAATAAAAAATTTTTTGACGAATCAAGTTAATGGATTTTTATTTATGCTAAATATTTACCGCTACTATTTAATGTTTTTTTATTTCTAGAAAAGCATTATAATTTAATAATAATCTTAATACGGAAAAATAATAAAAGTAAATACAGTAAATAAAATACGAACTAGATAACCCTCGTAAATACTCGTGTGTACAACGCTCAGTGACCTTAAGCAAATTATTTAAAGCCGATTAAAAATCTTTGCCAGTCGACATTGTTGCAATTCTTTAAAATCAACAAGCAAACTTTTAAATACGGTAATCTTTCTAACGTTTGATGTCCTTAACACGTTGGTTTCTAAAACGAAGAGTATTAAAAGGAATTGAAGCAAGACTTCAGCCTACCTAGCAAAAATATAAGCCGGCAAATATGACAAAAAATTTAAATGATAATACGTAACATGAGCACTGCAAACTATTTAGAGTATTTTGAATTCTAATATTCTACTCAGCATTAATAACTTTAATCACTTAAGGATAACCCAACAACAATTGGTGTTTATTTTATAAGTATGTCTTGCAATCGTTGCATTTGATTTGATTTTAATTTTTCATACAATCATGTTGCATCAGAATATCTCCTATTACTACAATTGAGATTGCACTGGCCAACGCCCAATTGCCCAAACCATCGATGAACTAAAGAAACATTTTATTTAACCCGTAAAATAAATTCAGTTATTAACTTTAAAATTTTTTGTAAAAGCTAAAAAGAAAAACCTTTTTAGTTTACAAACTTTGGATCGCACGCCAACTACAACTCCAACAGAGCCCACATCAACAACGACTAAATAAAACCACAACAATCAATAGTACGAGAGTAAATGGGGAGTAACATCGCTTGGTACAACAAGAGCAAACTTAATTTAAAATTAGAAACCGTAGAAACCATTATTATCCAAGCTTAATTTATTTTTATTAAGCATATTATTACAATCGTATAGCATCGTATGGCATGTTTTTTAGTTAGCTCATAATCTAACGTTTATGCATTTAAATTAATTTTATCAACATTAAAAAATAAATAATTCATCATCTTAGAAAGTTAAAACTAATTCATTAGTCTTCAGTTTAAATAAATAATTTGTAAATGGAAAATAAATCGTTAACAACCAATTATTATTTTAGAAATCGCTTTAATTTTAATGAACGATGCGGAAGTTGAAACAAAAATCAATTGAATTTGTAGGCCTATGCTAAAACTTCTTTTGGCGCCAAATAAATAAAAACAGGTGAAATATGTGCTAAAATCAATTACGAAAAATTTAACTTGATTGAAAATTTGAATATACTCATACAGTAGAGCATTATCATTAACATTTAAAAGTAAGCCTACAACACATACACGCTGTGTCAATGCAAAAGTGCACCCAACTGAATTACCGTAGTAATAAATTCTTTTAATAATTTTAATATTTTAATGACACATGGAAAAACTTTACTTTAAAAGTTCTTTTAAAATTTATTTGTTCTACATGTATTTTGTATTTTAAAACATTCTTCTTCGGCCTCAAGACATGCAACATAATACATTTTACTCACTCATTATGTGCAGCATTTAAAAACTCCAGCTTGATCGAATTCGTCGTCAATTAATAGTATTACATGTACTATTATTTTACAGTAGTTTAAAATTGTATAATACAAACTATCGGTAATAACAAAAGACAAATGCCAACATCAAATATTTTTTTAAAAAATTATACGAAATACCAACTAGATTTTGAAGTACATTAAAGTGGCAGGTGCAAATTTGTTAAGGTTAATATATATCTTTAAAGAAAACGTTAATAAGTTAATTTTTTTTTTTAAAAATCAAATAAAGTCTGATAATTGATTAATTAGGAAAGTTCAGACAAAATAATTTTAAACTATTTAAATTAGGTTAAGCCTAATACGACTCATCAAATTTCTGCAATCAGCAAACAAATGAGATAATCTAAATTTAAAACCAATAAATGTGTCATCGGTTTTTAAATTAACTGTAAACTACTGATTTTGCCATATGAAA
This sequence comes from Polydesmus angustus, assembly GCA_034698085.1. Classification (NCBI taxonomy): domain Eukaryota; kingdom Metazoa; phylum Arthropoda; class Diplopoda; order Polydesmida; family Polydesmidae; genus Polydesmus; species Polydesmus angustus. The sequence goes on along the minus strand of JAQGAY010001012.1, from coordinate 15,428 downwards.
TAAGCGGAATGAGGTCCCCCTTTACAACTAAAATGCAATCAAACTATAATTATATTGGATATTGCATTAAAAATAGGTTATTTTTTCCAAAAGTAAATCTATTAAACTCATAAACGTTTAAACACTAAATAATTTTGAAAAGTATATAAAGCCCCTAAAACTTTAAAAAATTATTTTAAATCAATTCTCAAGTAAAGAAGTTTCACTACCGGAAGTTTAAAAAAAATAATAATGATTAAGTTAGTACTAATCGTTTGTGTCGTAGCTTTAGTAACGGTTTACACTCAAGTTAATTGCGATGTAAACGTAAAACCTAAAAAAGAAAACGACAAACCGACAAAAGAGAGTGAGGAAATAATCACCGATCACATCAACGAAAGTTCAGATCCTAAGTTTATTTTGCCGATCAACTGCACTAAATGCCAACTGAACTGGGGACCTGCGGTGTGCTGTCTTTTCTTAAGTTGGCCATGTTGCAGTAAATATACCTATCTTTTTAAAATAACTTTTTATTTTTAATTCGAACAAATAAGATAAATTTTATTTTTAAAATCTTTTCGCGTTTAGATGTTTACCCGCCTACACCGCCAACAATTTTAGGAGATTCAAAATAATTTAAATCTACTCATTCAACTAACAAATACGCATCAGGAATAATTATATCAACATTTAATTAATAAATTACTAACAAAAACTTAATACAAAAAAATATACGTAAATTTAAAATATAAATACATTACCGGTATTATTAAATAATTGTAATAACTTAATTCTGAAATAGAAAATCTAAATGGAAAATTTAAAATATTATTTCTAGTAATAAAATATTTGTCTTTGATTATTATCATAAATAGAAACATTTATTTCGCAAAAGTATTAACTAAAATCTAAGTTTTAAATAAGACTTAAACAAACTGTTTATTAAATATTAAATCTAATCTGATTAACGTCTAATTTAGTACTGCAAATGTAGTAAGAAAATGTCAGTCCATTTCCCATAGAAAAAAAATACAGTATTAATAAATACGAGTACATGAATATTATTCTTGATCAATGGTGTCCCTTCATGCGATTAATAAATTCAAATTTATACAACTTATTGCAATATTACGGTATTAAAAAGTTCTTGAAATAAAATATTTCATCACGTTTAATAAATAATAAACAAACGTACATCTTATGCAGCACGCCCGTGTGTTATTTTTAAAAACATCGGATTCGGATTAAATTTTTTTAAAAATACCGTACATTTAAATAAATGAATAAAATAATTTTATAGTTCAAGAAATTAGAAACGTTGGCATGTTTATACGAACACTATTAAAAAAGTAAGTTTCCCTCATCAAGGAAAAATAAAATAATAATTACAAATTAAAACTAACGTTTATTTACATTTGTACAATATTTTGGAGCCTACTATATTTTCGTCCTTACCTTACAGTACCTACAGTAGACAACAGCTTTTTGGTTCCCACTTCATAAGTTGAGGAAACAAAATTATGGAAGTCGCTTGGAGCATGGTCTGGAGAGTAAGGAAAAGGCTCCAAAATTTTTCATTTGAATTTCTGCAGTACCGGAAGCTCACTCGTTGCATGGGTAGTGTGATTGCTGGCGGCGCCGTGAACCACAACAAGAAAGTTAAAGATACGACAGAAATATACCTTTCCTACTCTCCAAACTAAGCTCCCAGTGACTTCCGTTTGTTTCCTCAACTTAAAAATCATCTAAAAAGACTAAATTCTAAGGCAAGAGGTGGTCGAATTTTTTCACCAAATGGAAAAGGATGAAAATTACAGTGTATCTAGAGAAATAGTGTACAAATGTAAATAAACGTTCGTTTAAATTTTCTGATTAATATTTTATTTTTCCTCGATGAGGGAAACTTATTTTTTAAATAGCCCTCGTATAATTGTCTAATTATCATAACCGCTATTTTTTTAAAAAATAATTTGCGTCCCCACGGGACCAATTAATTCATTTCACAATAACACAATATACTCGTAATAATAATAATAGTAGACGGGACAACAACCAACAGTAAAAAACAAACAAAATAAAACCACACTTCAATTTGAAACCAAGAAAATAAACTGTTAACACATCAAATTAATGCTCAAGAATCTATAAACACTTAATTTTAAAATCACGTCACGCTGACTACTCAAATATATCAAAAGTTGTGGAATAAAATTGCGTTTTATTTTGTTTAATCTTTGACATTTTATAAACTTTTGATACCGGTACCGAGTTTGAATTAATCAAATCTAATAAAAAATAATTTTTTTTACAAATTATTATTTTTAGTATCGGCAAATTTAGTACCGTACCCGTTTGGAAACAGTAGTAGCCTATCCTGTGTTAATAGGGTTTAATCAAAATTATGGTTAAGAAAATGCGTAGCAACGCGAAGCATTAAATTTGAAACAAGCGCTGCGTATTTTTAAATTAACATCGAATATGAGAATACTGTACCTATTACGCATAAAGGTAATGCTCAAATTGTTCCAAATAAAAATAATAGAAACGCATTTTTACTGTTTTGTATTTAAATTCGCCTTTATTTATTCCAAAAATTAAATTTGGATAAAACAGTTTTTCGCAATATTCTTAACGCTAAAACAAAAGTTTGAAATCTACAATATTTGTTAGTAATTCAAAGTAATGTTTCAAACCTATACAAAAAATTTAATTTGATTTAATGTACATTTTTTATGGGCTATACTTATAATGTTATTAAGAATATCAAGTTACATCGTGTAAAATGCACTAAATAAATTTTTTAAAATTGAAAATTTAAAAAAAAAACAAAAAAACACGTGTAATACAAAATAATGGAGTTAAACTAAAACTTCAGTTTCAATAATGAAATTAGCTGCCAACTTTAAATTTTCACAGATAAGATTCATTTTAATTTGCATGTAAAATTTTTTTTTTTTTTGTAAAATACAAAAAAAAAAGAAGAAAATGATGTCACAGCTATGAACATTTACATTCGTCTTTAGAGGGCTTTTAAAAAAATATTCGAGAACATTACCGTATTTCAAAAGTGGAACTCAACAATATGTCATAAATCAATAATATTATTATAGATACAATTTTTTTTTATAATACCTGTAGCATTAACAGTTCATCACATGACCCAAAATTATTTTCAACACGAGCAATTTGCATTGATAAATAAGCATTTACGACGTTTTGAAACATAATTCGTTGGCATCGAAATGGCCCAAAATTTCACGAATTTTATTCATTGCGTGATTGCACCAAATGACGTGTCATTTGAAACCGCTTTCCTTATTTCGAACATAACGATGAATGGAGAGCATTCATAAATTGTCAATAAAATATTATCTCTGTCCTAGAAATACTAGCCTGGCTCTAACACTAGTAATCATAATAATTTAGGTATTTGGCTTAAGTTTACTCAGTGCCGGCTCTAGGCTATTTTTCGCCCTAATCACAGACAAAAATGACACCCCTCCTCCCCAATTTACAATGATGTTTGCAGCGGCGCACCCAAGCTTTTATTTTGGGTGCTCAATTAAGTATTAAAATGCACCAAATGAGCCACAACTTTCAATTAGTTTGTGGCAGTTTTTCTCCCCTGAGAATAGAAATAATATTTGCGCCCACCCGCGTATTTTGCTAAAAGCATACTTCTTATTAACTTGGCTCATTTTGACTTAGGTTTTGATGGCTCACTGCAATTTTTGCGCCCGAAGTTGGCCGTCTATTTCGCTTCAATGGTAGAGCCGGCGCTGAGTTTACTTTATCCCTTGAACCATGAAACACGCTTCTCAAAACGCTGAATTAGATGGTGGAAGCTTCGCCTACGGTAGTTTACTTATAGAAAAAAGTTATTCCACTATCGCATAAGCCTAATCAGATCTAATTCTAAAAAGATCGATTGATTTTCTTGAAACTTGTTTAGTTTATTATTATTATTAATACGGTATTAAATAAAAATCTGCTAATTATTTGTTGTTTACATTAATAAATATTGTAAACGCGTGCCTAAATTTATCCGTAGCTCTAATTTGCACATGTGTATAAATGCACATTACAAAGCTATTTGATGGAAATAATTAAAGTTATAAAGAAAGACTTCGCGCAACTATATAATAATTAAGTAATGGGTTATCATTACGCTGAAAACGCGAGCTTTTTTTTAACCAATTTCACCGTAACGAAATGAACGGTTGCGCGTCCTTTACAAATCGTTTAAAATTCTCGGTACTGCACCTCATTCCGGGAAAATGAAGAAATACAATATTTAATTTCGTTATTTTTTTTTCTCGATTGGATGCACTTTAGGTGTTTGAAATAGGCGTCGACATAATAATTATTATATTAAAATGAGTATTGCGTCCAATCACCAGAACTAAAAACATTATTTTGTTTGGCGAATGTCAACAGTTAGTTACAAATGCGCGGTATACAATGTTTAACACCGAAATGGAGTGGTGAGTACACAAAAATATAATTATGTTTCTTTTTTTTTCTTTTTTTTTGGTTTTTAAAAAAAATGCATTTTTTAAATAGTGCTTAGGCAAATAATTATTTTTTTTACATTTTTATTATTAATAATTATTGTTCATGGCTGACAATCATCACTGCTAATAAAAAGCAGTAATTTTACTAAGCAGATTATAAAAGTTATTGAATATCTTTATTTTGCATCATTAGAAGAAATGAAAATGACGGCAAAGCTTATTAAAACTCCGACGAAACTCATCCTTTTATTTATGAAATGCTATTTTTAGTAGTCTATATACAGAATGTTTATAAAAATTAATTTGACATATATTTATTAACTTGAGTTTTATCGGTAAACCTATGCTAATTTTAATATGGAATTAAAAATGTTTACGTTTTTATCGATTGTTAAAGCTACCCAACCCTTGACATTGCTTTAATTACATTACGCAGTCAAACTTGAATAAGTGGAATATCATAAAACTGTCCCAGGTCTTTAATTTATAGAAACTTTCTTTTAAACCCGAGCTCTCACTTAAGTATGTATTATAGTTTTAAAAAAATGAGCACGCAATGTTAATTTAAACTACTGTATAACATTTCAATAATAATAATAATAATTTGGTAGGTTCCGGTTTTAATTATTTTGTATTGCTATCATTTTTAATTTTATTTTTTAAATGTTTTTTTTCAAGTTTATTACATTTGAAAAAGTCAAGCAAAATAATTTCTCGTCATTTCAAAAATAGTTTAAAGGAAAAAGCTTTAAATGTTTGAGTACTATTGTATTGATTTAGCTTTAGTTTTTATGGTCCCATCCCGACCAAACTCATGAGTTTTTGCGTATTGGTAGTACAGAACACAAAAGGGTTCGAAGGGGGATCGAACATAGTGATTGAGTTATGGAAATACGCTAATCTATAATTGTTATTATGTACTTATTTATTATCTCTGCCTCCCGAGGCGACTAATTTCAAATAAAAAAAAAAAAAAAAAAAAAAAAAGGCTCAAACTCACTTATTGAGGTAAGATTCTGTCTTTTTGCCTAAATAAGCCTAAAAATATGCTCTCATTTAAAGAAGTCTGGGACCGTGATAACTATTCATCTGTTATAGCGGATTCACACTTATTCAGGTTCGGCTGTACTTTCTTTTATTTTACTATTTCAATCGTAAGTTATTTATTAAAATTTTTTAATAATTTAATTTTTTTTTAAATAATTTTTATAATAATTTTTTTTTACAGTCTAATTGAAATTTCAATGTGGTTTAAATTTTTTTAAAGTATGAAATCACGTAACAATCGAAAGATTTAATGTACAATTTAATCAAAAATTTATCAACGTTAAAGGCCTTATTGACGATAATAAAAAATGCAAGAATTGACTAGCTAGATATTTTCAATATGAATTTTAAAATTCCATATTCAAAAATAAAATTATGCTAACGAAAACAAAATCTACATAATAAAAAACTTTAAAATATTTACAATCGAAAATGTTTTTTTTTTTTCTCAAGGGCTACTCAACTATTATCTTAAAATAATTATTTTTCTTTCAAATTTTATCGTTGTTTGGTACGTAATATTAATAAAAAAGTATTGTACAAAAATGTAATATACTTTAAAATAATGAAATCAATTTTCATATTGATTTCAATATTTGTTTGTTTAAAATATTGAATGTTATTAAATGCGTGTGTTATATTGCAAATTATAATGAGTTATCCACAAACTTCGCCATTTAAAAACTGTTCAAATGAAAGGAAGAATAAAGTTCCGTCATCCTTCGGGCTGCCATAAAGTTTGTTTCGAATATCTATATCTTAGAATATGTAAGACTTCCGTTTGTTGAACAAGGCCACTAATTCCACTGCCAACATGAGCTGCTGCAGTAATATTGCTGGCGTCACCATCGCCGCCACCGTCTCTTCCACTGCCGGTTGAATTATGATCACCACCAGCGAAACTGTTGTTCATTTTGCTCGCGAGCAGACCTTCCTGCTCTTTCGCAGCTGAAAATACACACGTAAAAGTCATGACTTCACACAACACGTATTATTTGATGATGAAAGTTGATAAAGGAGTGCGGGGAGGAAGTAGATATTTGCATGCACATCCACGAGCGCATCCCTCTAATCGATTTTATTTAATCAAGCAGTTGGTAAGCAGCGTGCATTCGCTGACAAACAAAAAACTAAATTCTACGTGCTTTTTAAATCCTTTACGAACAAAAAGAAAATTTAAGATTACCAACTTAAAAAAATAAAAGTAAGAAGAAAAAAAAAGCAAGCCATTCTGTTCATTAAATCGTGAATTCGGTGTGTTATTACTTCGTGAGCGGTTTACGTGAATTTTATTTTAAAAAATAAAAAAAAAACTTTAATTTATTTTATACGGAAGATCACAATAATTATTTACTGCTTCATTTTTAAAATTTTTATTGACATTTTACCCTCAAACTTAAAAAAAATTCCCATGAGAAAATTTGCGTAAGGCATCTTTATTAATACTCTAATGATAGAATCTCAATCTTCTTTAAACTGGCATTTAAAAAAAACTTCTGTTTTTATTTATAGCGGTTTCTGGCATAAAATAAATATCTCAACTGCTCAACTTCAAGTTATTTTTTATTTTGCTTCTTTTTATTTCATTTTTAGTTTATTAATTTTCTATAAATTGATTTAAACAACGAAAAATTTCGATGCAAATAATTTCCTATAAACTTATCCGATTCTATGCCTCTACCACCGGAATTTTTTATTTGGTATAAAAAATGGTTTTACTAAAAAATTTTCAAATTAACTTTACGAGATCACAACCGAGTTTCAAAAATGTGTGCGAATACGCAACTAGCTCACAAATTCGTCATAGATTCAAGCGCTATTTTATTTGCATCCTTCTACAAATTTTAGATTTATTTTTGATAACAACAACGTAGACTAGATTTGGTTTAACAAACTGAGATCATCGTAAAACGAGGATTAATTTAAATCTAAATTACCCCTTTAACCGTACTATATGATCTACCCTTTCCTTCAGTTCTAAACGCCCTAGTAGATGTAAATTTGTTTATACGAATGTACTAAAGGAAATGAAAGTAAAATATCAATCAAAACAACATCAATAATGGCAAATCCATTTGTTAAAATAAAAAGAAATAATCCATCAAACTTTTAATTATTGTACATGTACAGGTACTACCGGTACTAACAAAATCGAGCTTTTGTGTTCGCCTTTTATTGTTCAAAAACCCTCTAAATAATTAAAATGCTTTTAATAATTCAACAAAATCCCTCTCGATTAATGCGTCATCGATAGAGAATTAAAAAAAGTTCTAATAAAAGTTATTAATATGCATTCAATTTTAATGGGCTGACTTTATAATCTACGGTATTTTATGCTCTCCATTTATTCTTTTTTTTTTAAAAATAAAAATTATAGGTTATAATAATAAACACACTTTATTACGAGTGCGTGTACATTATTTATTGATCGTAAATTTTACAAAAATATAAAATCGATCACAATTTACCAACATTATTAGCTCTCATTAAAATTAAACTCAAAGTGTTCAAATATACTGCTTCGCACAATATGAGAAAACCATTAAAATTAATTAGCAAAAGGAAAATACGAAACCAATAAGCTATCAACGGTTATAAATAACCGCGTTTAACCTACATGTATGCGATACGTAAACTTCTACACCAAATCCGACACCTAATCATCATAATACCGTAACATAATTATTATACCCGCGGTCTTTACAGATATACGTCAATGTTACGGTAATTACAGCCCGTTATATAACATGGCTTTACTGATAGATAAATGAGATTGGACCAAAATTTAGTTTCTTTGTACAAATGAGTCGAAAGAGCAGACGCAATTTGCTAAATGAAAATAAATGAACATTAACCTACTATAATGTTTACTTAACTTTTACGAATGAAAAATTAACTTAGAAATTGGAAAGCTCCGACATCCATTGCAGTTGCAAAGTTAATGATGATGGTTAATGTCCATTGTAAAACTTGAACAAAACCAATAGAAACGCAGACACCAGCAACAAACTATTAGTGTCATCGTAATAATCGTGGTCTCGGACTTAAGGGCGAAAACAAATGACTCCATCGGTCAGACAAATATTTTTAAACGAAAAAAATAAATAAATCTCTAATGTTTTACGAAGGCTATTTGCTCGATTTAAGTTAATTGGAATTTTTAATTAATTAATTATAACGTCTATTCCACTGAGCAATTTATATTATTAGAAGCAAGAAAACAAATAGCCTTAACTCTTTCAGTTTCACCGAGAAGTTAAAAAGAATTTGCCCAGCATCTTTTATAAACCTCTTAAAAAGTTTCATTAAACATGTGACGTCATTGTAAAGTTTTTTATAAGGTTCAAAATAATAAATATAAGACTGTGTATGTATATTTTAAGTTCCTTTACTTATTTTTTTTATTATTATTCATAACCAGTCGTCCGAGTCAGACGCTTTTATTTTGCGTCATTTGGCTTCGAAACAAAAAAAAACTTAACAATGACGTCAAAATAACGCAACGTATTTAATGTTGTTTTCGTTTTATAAATTTTCTTTTATAATTAACTTCATTATAAACGTGTGTTTTTAAATTTACGGAGTTTCTAAAAAGCGAATAAACAAGTCAAATTTTAATGAAAATAAATTAATTTTTTAATATTTAGTTACAACAACATCACCGATTTAACAATGAAAAATAACATCTGGCATGTGACCTCCTCCACTGAGTTAGCACATGTTCACTCGATAGGCGTATTTGCCAACATTCGACCATTGGAAATTGCAATTGCTCATGTGTAGCGCCTAGTACTGTTTATTCGTTTCATGTTTACAATCTGTTGTAATGTTCGAACAAAAAAGTGTAATTTATTAATTTAATCTCCTAAACAGGGGCAAATTTTAAATAAAAAAATAAAAAAAACCAAACACTTAGACGCATAGACTTAGAAATTTCGTTACACGCGTTAACATGTGCCGACTCAGTTGGAGAGAGAGGTCATAGTCCAAAAATTGTTTTTTATCATTAAATCGGAGATGTTGTTGTATGTAAATATTAAAAAAATAATTCATTTTCATCAAAATTTGACTTTTTTATTAGTTTTTTAAAAACTCCGTAAATTTAAAAACACACGTTAGCAAAATAAATTGAATACTGTATTTTCATAACAATATTTTAAAAACTTAAAAATAAAGAGCTCTTGTAATTTGTCGTAAAACGTTAATCTAATAAAAAAAAATCTATTCTTTTTAGTCTGAAGAAACCATTTGAAGGTGTCATTTTGCATTCTCAGCCAGCTTTCGGTGAACACTAACATCCTCATGATAGACGGACGAAAAGCCAGCTTAGTTTGCGAATAAAACCCTGATCGGAAAGAGATCTTCTTTTAATCAAATTGCTTTCGTGTCGAGTATTTCATTCTACGTCGACGATATCAAAATCATCTTTTCGGCTTCATCTCCATTTCCGGTGTCCTTCAGGTTTTTCGGCGATGACAATTCAGAGTCCATCGCCGACGATCAGTTAGATGAAACAGAGAGGAACGCCGAACGGGAAAAAGAAAAAAAAAATAAAAATAACATCTTTCGGCCTGTCACATCTAATCACCTCTGCACTTCAAAGATATATTTCATAAGAAAAAGGACAAAACAAAAGCATCTCCGATGTCGTTCTTCTAATAAATCTCGTCAACGTTCGCCACTCCCATACGCGCTCCTACTCGGACACTTAAGACGGAAAAGTCTTATCAGTGTTTGGTCGTTAAGAGATTATAGCTCGACCATCCGCAACTTAATTGGAGTCGGTTACGCCACGGCCAATCCAAAAACAATGATGAGCTAAGAAGTGGAGAGTTGACAGCGCGGCGGGATCAGAAAGAAAAATAAAATAATCCCCCTCTTAGATCGATTGATAGAGCTAACAGTCGAAAAGAATTCACAAAGTTAAAATTGGAAGCAGAATAATCCGATACCCGGTACTAATGATAAATTTTGTCTCACTTTTGAAATTTAATTAAAAAATCGCGGAAACTGAAATAAATACTGTACAGTACAGCGAAACCTGGGTACCCTTGGAACCGTCTAAAAATGGTCTTCAATAAGGGAGTAGTTTTAAAATTGAATTGTTTTCTCTAATAAAAAAATATTTATAGGCTATTAAAACTTTAATTTTATATTTTAAACTAAAGTTTTATCACCGGTGCTAGAAATTTTAATTTAGAGTTTAGAACTTTTTATGTTCAACTGCAATCAAATGTTGGCATTTGTGATGTCCATGATTTATTTAACCAATTTCATTTTGTTATAATCCAACAAGATCAAAGCTTCCAGTTTTGCGCCATTTTACAAAGAAATTAATTAAGTTTTTTTCTAGTATAAATAGTAAATAATAAAATTTTTTTTAAAAAAAAATTAGATTCTTTTATTGTATTCGTGAATTGAATAATTGTATTCGGAAATGAAATTCACGAGGGAACACATTATAGGATTATAAAAGCAAATATATTTTAAATCCAAATTAAATTTTTTTTTTAAATCAGTAAACGGATGTTTGGTCCTTGATACGTCAAGATTCGTTACATTCTACTTTCTCAGTAAAGTGGCTCAAAATATAAATTTTTGCGCTCGTTAGATTATTTTTTAAAACAAATTAAAATTGGTTAAATAAATCTCGAACATCCGCTATTACATTGTTACCTAATAAGTCTTTTTAAGTTACATTTGAGTTAATCGAGATTAGCGGTAACAATAACGACGTAATAAAAATGACGATCTTCATCCAATTACCCAGGAATTTTTGAAAATGGCTACAGTAGTGAGGAATGCAAGCGCGAAATGAAAATTTATTTAATGAATTTTTCCTTAACGATAAGATTAATTACACGAAGAAATGAAAAGAATGTTTTAAAAGTTGAGATATTGTCAACAATAATGCAGAAGCTGAATAATATGCTCAAATTATAACTTTTCTCGGATATAACTTTCTATAAAGAAATAAGTCGTTAAGCTGTAAATCTCTTGAAATAATCGCTTGTTTAAAATTGGCCATTAGTTCTCATGCAACGCGTATTTATTTTATGCAAATTCGTTATAATGCATTTGGAAAATTAAAAGCAATTTTTGCTTAAAGTGAAAGCCATCTTGCGAATTCATTCTCAAAAAGTTTGGATATTAAAATAAACTTCCAAAAGTTGTTATATTTTTAAATAGCAAAAATCATCATCGTAGAGAACCTTAGTCGTTTAGTTTCTACTGGTATCTGCAGCTAGGTTAAATCAAATCAATTTTTTTTCCCTTTCATTTTTTTAATATTATCATCACGTTCAGCATTTCTCCTACAGTATAATGGATGTATAAAATTGCTAAAGTTAATTGTTTAAGCTCAATATTATTTTTAGACGTGCATTTTGTTTTGGGATTATAATTCCATTCTCTAGTTTTATCCAACGATAAAGACGTTATTTGTTTATATATAAGTCGTTGATTGAAAATTCTATTTTATACTGGCATTATAATGCATTGATAAAGGTGAAAAATTTGTGGTTTTCTTGGCGATGATATATTTAACGCAAATAATAATTTATGAAAAAACAGACACACAGGGACGGATTGGAAGCCAGATGCCGGTCGTCGAATTTCGTTTGCATAGTATGAAATCAAGGAATTATTGTAGAAAATCGATGTGGAAAAAATATATGTACATTGTACATAAAACTCCATTATCAAATTAGAAAAAAGTTTTTAATTTAGATCCGAAATATATTTTATTTAATTTCTTAATTAAATTATTTATTTAGAGAATTGACTTTTTCTTGACGCACATTAATAAAAAGATTTTTTTTTTCAGCTTAAACTTTTATAAGCTTAAGTTAAATTAATAAAATCAATGTTGGATTATCATTATTTTCTTGCAAATACCTGAAATTACACAGTTTTCATCAAACATTTTCACGTTTCATGTAAGTTACAAATTTAAGAAAGTCAGCGTTCAGGGTCAAAAGCGATATTAATGGAGTAACGGGAATAATTTCTGTTAAGATAGACTTAGTTATTACTCTATCAGATGGAGCAAAAATATCATTTTTGGAGGAAAACAAAAATGGAGTTACGTGTGTTTCTCATTAGGGTAACGACATTTTATATTGCCGAGATTTTAAATTCTATCTCGTTTGCACTAAAAAAAAATTGAAAATATTTTCCTCTAATTCCAAGAGATTAACCATTTTACGTCAGAAATCATTGATCAAAATACGATGCTTAATGCAAATAAAGTCATTTTTAAACTTTTTAAATAAATGTTAAGTATACAGCGTTAAAAATAGTCAAAGCGTTTATAATACTGTAATTATAAGCAGTGTTCAAAAATAATATTACAGTAAAAAAAAAAAGATTTATTCAAATATTGTCTAGTAAAGTCAAATTGTTTATTAAATTAATGTGGGGGAAAAAACAACTAAAGACTAAAATATTTTGTGATTAAGTATTAATAACATTAATAAGCTAAACGACAACTTCATCTTTAAAGACGCCAAATTAATTATAATTTGTTCAAAGATTCTTAAACCGTGTTCCCCAGTGGCGCAATTGGTTAGCGCACGGTACTTATAGCGCAGTATTCGTAGCTAAAAATTAAGGGATGCCGGGGTTGTGGGTTCGAACCCCACCTGGGGAATTTCTCTTTTTATTGCTACATTTTAAAGTGGATGATGTTAATAAACTTAACATGCAGCGTGTGTGCGCGCCCAAGCGTACGAAACAAGTCAAAAAGAAAAAGAAAATTTTTAATTAACGCGCGAAACGAAAAGAGTTCATTCCACGACTCATCAACATCATCGAAAAGAAACTTTTTCAAATATTTTGGTGAATTAAATTCGATCGAATTTGATAAGCTTATTAGGAATTCACACAGCCCAAGGGTTTTTTTTTCTCCCCCACCTCAACAAAACCTCCGATAATGAAGTTTGCGGCGAAGAGTGAAGGCGAGAGGATCCCGCGCTATAATAATAATCATCTACGAATGATACTCCCTCCGCCCAGCTCCGAAATCACAAACTGTACGGCGCCTTGATATCTATACAAATCCTGGTAAAAAGAGCGAAATGAGTTGTGAATGATAGAAGATGAAGAAAAAAAAAAGTCGTGACAAGCGTGGAAATTCCCTTCTTTTCATCCTCGCAGACGACGTCTTTTGTAATATCTAACACAAAGACGTTTCCAGCTCCGACATAACCGCATGCCAACGTTATTTCACAAATCCTCGGGCTAAATTTCTCTCCTCCAGCTCAAAACTGCGAGCAAAACGGAATTGATGCAAAAGAAGTCAAAAGATGAAAAACTAAAAAGCGTTTTAAGAGAAGAAGAAATAATAGAAGATGATGAAAGAATGAGTAGAAAAAGATAGGAAAGGTCAGCGATCTTCAGATTCTTACATGCAATATTGTTTCGTGTGGGATGAGATGAACGAAAAAGAACGTACATTACCGCCCCTTAGAATTTCTTTATAAAACATTTTTATATTTTACGCAAATTGTATTAAGTGTAAACGATTCAACTAGATTATTTATGGAAAATTAGATAAAAAAAAAGAAAGCTTTTATATTATATAATGCCACAACATTCTTCGCAACAAACACTTTTATTGATTTTTTTAAGGTGGTTTAGATCTTTGCTGTGACGTTTTTCTTATAATACAAATATTATGTTATGTACATTCTTTATTCTTATGCTGTACACACTACAGGTAACCTATTCACAGTACAAATAACTTTTTTATATTGTTGTTTTTATTCAAGCGACACAAAACATTTGTCTAATAATTATTAAGCATGAGAAAATCCTTTAAATAAATGTTCTCAATAGATAAGTTTTCAGCGTGAACATTCGCCAACATTTTAATGCTTACAACTGTCAAAATAAGATACATTGCGCAACTAACCGCTATAAGGATAGTTTATATAAAAATGAGCTAAATTCTGGGAGTTTCGGCAGGAAGTAGACCCATCTGCAAATGTTCAATTTAACAAAGCTCAAGCTAAAAAATCATCCAGAAAACCAAAAAAAAAAAAACTAGATTATTCAATGCTGATTTTCCAACCTCGTACCTAATTTTATGATCCTCCCTCATTGTTTAAATACGACCTGTTATTTTTATACAAATTGTGAAATTAACACTCCTCAAATTGGTATTCACTTCGTTGAGAGTAGTTAAGTCATTAAGTTAACTTGAAAGTACTGTACATGTAGTTAATTTCATGCACTAAATAACAATCTCGACGGTGGCAGTAGGGTAGTAGTACATTGGCCCAGGAAAGCCAATACATGTACCTGGTAGCGTCATAGCGGAAGCTTTTGCCTTTTTTTATATACCGGTATTTTTAAATTTATAATTGTCAACCAGTTTTGGTGGCAACGTTTAAAAATTATAATGAAATAAATTAAATGATAAATTTACCCGATCAATTATAATTAGCCCTCCTTGCAATGCCACTACATGTACTGGCATGCCAGTACCAGTAGTACTGACACCACGTAAAACCGCCCCAAGTGAATACATTGAATAAGTTAAGGATTCCAAAATGTAGGCAAATAAACACCAAGGAAACAATGTTCAAATCAATTGCCTAACTTATACTCAAAAGAACTTTATATAACTAGATCAATAATTAAATTAAAGTATTTGAAGTATTTAGCAACGAATAAAGAAAAATTTAAGTGATAATAGTTTTCTAAATTTCTCTTTATAATCTATATAAACACGCGTTCGCTTGCGAACACACCGTGCAACACTCGTCTGTCGCGTTGGTAGCGGCAATGCATTGCGCAGACGCCCTCAAATGGATCCAATTGTTCAAAACGTAGCTTTTATTAAGATTTAATAAAAAGTGGGCGAAATACCCTTTGATCTTTATT
>JAQGAY010001011.1:0-17586 GCA_034698085.1 Polydesmus angustus | reverse complement strand
CCGACTCAGTTGTAGAGGTCATATTCTAAAAATTGTTTTTTATTATTAAATGGGAGGTGTTAATTAATGTAAATTTATAAAAAATAATTAATTTTCATCAAAATTCGACTGATTTGTTCATAATTTAAAACTAACGTCATCCAACGAACACCCTATACGTGATAATTTGTTTTTGGAGTTTGATTGACAAGTTTGGAAAACGATCTTTTTTTCCTAGCATTTTTGTTACTTTGCATTATAATTACAAATTGTTTTATAGATTTGAGTGAAATTTATTAAACAAAAAAAAAAAAATACTGATTGAAAATTAATATTTTTTTAAAAGAAAAATGTCGAGTTTCTTTTAGTTTCATTTGTATCCCAGCGGAAGTGTATAACAGCAGCGTCATCTTCTTTCTTCCCATTTGTAATTTACTTTTTTGTTTAAAAAAAAAAAAAATAATAAAAACTGAAAAGAAAAAAATTATTGCGCGTGTTTACCGTTTCATTTAATTACACGTAACGTTTCGCGCGGAAGGAATGCGCGCGCCGATCGATGACGGAACGTAAGACGGGAAAAATGTGGTGATCGAAAACATTTAATCAGAGATTTTTGCGGGCAAAAATAAATAGAAAAATAAAAACAATAATAACAAAAAATAAATAAATAAGAAAAAAAAAAAAACGAAACGAACGAAGATTTTTTTTTAAATTGAAAATCAAAACATTTTCGCTTATTAAATAATAAAAAAATAAATAAATAAAAAAAAAAGATTAAACAGTGTGTTTCCTTTATATTCTATCTTATTTATTTCTTCAAAGATGAGAAAATTGAAAGATAGGAAGAAAAAAAAAAAAAGATTTAATTTTTGACGTAATATTTATGAAAAGGGGGGAGTGTTGTTGTTGTTGAAGTAGGGGATTTGCGCATGCGTCAAAATTAATTCTTGAATTATTAAAACATTTTTCGGAAAAAAAAAACAAATTTAATATTTTATTGATTCGTTTTCGTTAAAAACGTCAAAAATAAAAATTTCATTAAAATTAATTCGCTGTTGCTAAGCGACAACAAATATCATCCGAGCTCATTATTACAAACGACGCGTTAATGTTACTTTTGATTCAACGCATACACCTCCACTCTTCGTTTTTAGAGAAACGTAAACAAAAAATTCCGATATACAGGGTGTTCCTTGGATGACGTTAGTTTTGAAACATGAATAAATCAGTCGAATTTTAATGAAAATAAATTATGTTTCTTAAATTCACATTAATTAACACCTCCCATTTAATTTTAAAAAAAAATTTTTTTAGAATAAATATGACCTCTACAACTGAGTCGACCTTGAACACCTGAGTTAGGGGAGGTCAGGATGGGACAGCAAAAACCAAACTATTAAAAAAAAAAATTATACAGTATATAGGGACAACGCACTTTTAAAATAATTAATAAATCAATCGAGGTTTAATGAAAATGAATTAATTTTTTTAAGTTTACATTAATTAACACCTCCCATTTAATAATAAAAAAAAAGTTTTTAAAATATGACCTCTACAACTGAATCGGCACGTGTTAATGCGCTCAAGGGAATTTGTATTAATCCTACGGTAGATGCCGTTAAAGCCAGACGTGTTGCCAGATTTAAGCTGTGCATAATTTTTAATACGCGATTCAGAGTTTTATTGGAAATTTTGATAAGCGCATTAACACGTGCCGACTCAGTTGTAGAGGTCATATTCTAAATATTGTTTTTTATTATTAAATTGAAGATGTTAATTAATGTAAATATAAAAAAATAATTCATTTTCATTAAAATTCGACTGATTTATTCATGTTTCAAAACTAACGTCATCCAACGAACACCCTACACAATAATAATTTGGATGAAAAAAATAATAATTGCTAGAAATAAGAAAAAGAAAATGGCGGAAAAGAAGAATAAAACTTACTTTTGTATCTCAAGAGATATCCGGACTTGGTCTGCTTGGCCATCCCTGCGAACAAAATGAAACAAAACATTAGCTCAACTATTATACTTCCGGTACCTCGCTACACGCAACCCCTCCCACTCCTTAATTATTCAACGCGCCAAAATAACCCCCATCCCTATAAAACGCGATTGCCATGACAACCATCCCGCACACCTCACCCGCCCTGGTTTAGCTCCCTCGCACAACGCGGGGCCTCCTCGTCAAACACCTGTGCGCGTTATTTTCTCTTTCGCTAATTATTCGTCCATTTCCATCTTTTGAATTAGTGATAACAAATCGCTAATTACTCGGCGAATAATTAGCGCGCGAAAGAAAGTGTTGGTTGAAGGAGGCGCGCATGCAAATGAATGCGTGAGTCCGCCTTCACTGGTTACGGTTACGTACGACGATTACATTTAAGAACAAAAACAATAAAACACGGATTTAAAATCCGCGCAAAAAAAAAAACAACTAAATTTGAAGCTACTATAATTTTATACAACTAAAATGCACTTTCTTCTCATCAATAAAAGACAATTTTATATCCTCAAACGACAGAATTATACTATAGAATTATATCAACAAAACGTAATTATGCATCACTAAAATGCAGCTTTATACTACTAAAACGCAACTTTACCCCGCTAAAACGCTACTTTAAATCACTAAAATGCAGCTTTATACCACTAAAACGCAATAATTCATCACTAAAACGCAATAATTCATCACTAAAACGCTACTTTACACCGCTAAAACGCTACTTTAAATCACTAAAATGCAGTTTCATCACTAAAACGCAACTTAACACTACTAAAACGCAATTTCACTAAAACGCAATAATTCATCACTAAAACGCTACTTTACACCGCTAAAACGCTACTTTAATCCACTAAAATGCAGCTTTATACCACTAAAACGCAATTTTTTATCACTAAAACGCAACATTAAACCACTAAAACGCAACTTTACACCACTAAAACACAACTTAACACCTGTTAAACGCAACTTTACACCGCTAAAACGCAACTTTAAACCACTAAAACGCTACTTTAAACCACTAAAACACAAGTTTTCATCACTAAAAACGCAACTTTACACCACTAAAACACAACTTAACACCGCTAAAATGCAACTTTACACCGCTAAAACTTTAAACAACTAAAACGAAATTTTACATCAATAAAAAATTATTTTAGTATTACTAAAGGCAATTTTACATGGCTAAAATGCACGAATAATGTCACTAAAACGTAATTCAATAGCCTAAAGCGCACTTGTATAGCATTAAAAAATTCGTTTCTGCTTTAATATAACTAAAAATACCTTTTACATCACTAAAAGAATCATTCTGTACGTTGCTAAAAAATAATAATTACGTCACCATTGGTCTAAACCGCAATTATTCTTTGCCATTAGGACGTAATTTTACGTCACTAAAAGAGAAGAGCATTCTAAAGCAGCCATTAAAACGTGATTTAACCAATTATTGGAAACAAATTTTACTCGATGTAACGAAATGTGAAACGTAGTTGCATGCCACCGCCGCCATTGAAACCCGCCGTTACGTAATTACCAAAGGTAAGTAACCCTTAAGGCTTAATCTCTCCACCCTGCGCACAAACGTCCCTCAAAGCCATTCAAAAGCGTCTTTGACCCCCCACTAAACTCGTCTGCTGCGCCACTAAAACGCTTTTAATGCTCAATAAAAGAATAATAAATTTTCCCTGAGGAATAAATGTCCGACAGATTCTCCACTCACCCTTCCTCGCCATTTGAATGACAATGGAGCCACTTCCGGTCCCTGCCTAAGCACTTCCGAGTGCGCCGACGTCACCCCTACCACCCCGGCGGCGGCTAAGTAGCGCCCTCTGCCGGCATCCATTATTAATGCTAATTCCACTCTCTCTCCGTTTCCCTCGCTCGCATTCGATTAACTTTTAATCTAATTAGCTTTTAATCGCGTTTACTTTGGCCATGGCCGCGGGTCACGTGGTGGCGCCACCTGCTCGTTAAATATGAATCAGCGGAAGGAAACGCACGTGGACGTCAGCTGGACGCACACG
This sequence comes from Polydesmus angustus, assembly GCA_034698085.1. Classification (NCBI taxonomy): domain Eukaryota; kingdom Metazoa; phylum Arthropoda; class Diplopoda; order Polydesmida; family Polydesmidae; genus Polydesmus; species Polydesmus angustus. The sequence continues at coordinate 13,573 of JAQGAY010001011.1, read as the reverse complement.
CACGCACGCACTTCAAAGCTAACGCGTTTTTAATGCAAATAATAAGCGAGCTAATTGACGGCTTTCGTAATAAATTAACTCCTCGAATCAAGTAAAAATCCCTCGTTATTGGCGGGGTTACCGCGAATAACGAAACCGGACCGACTCTTGAGCAACGCGACTTTAATATTAATCAATCGTTAACATGGCAATTTCGTTGCCAGCCGATTTCTTAAGTTAATCTAACTTAATCCGGTTCGGTAAACGCGTGATTACGTTCAGTTAATTTAATACAGTACCTCAAAAACAAAAAATTAGGATTTTTACATAAGATCGATACATCCTTGTTAACAACCTTCGGTTTAACCGGTTCTCTCTCGTTTAACCGTTTTCGGTTTAACTGGTTCTCCCGTTTAACCGTTTTTGGTTTAACCGGTTTTCTCTCGTTTAACCGTTTTTGGTTTAACCGGTTTTCTTTCGTTTAACCGTTTTTAGTTTAACCGGTTTGCTCTCGCTTAACCGCCTTATAAAACATTTTTTGCTAAAAAAATTTTTTCCTGGATAATAAATTTTTCTCTAATAACAAATTTTTCCTGGTAAAAAAATTTTTCTCTAATAACAAATTTTTCCTAGTAAAATAATTTTTCTTTAAAAACAAATTTTTCCTCGATAAAAATTTTTTTTATGATAAAATATTTTTCCTGGATAAAAAATTTTTTATGATAAAATATTTTTTATGATAAAATATTTTTTATGATAAAATATTTTTCCTAGATTAAAAAATTTTTCCTGGAAAAAAAATTTTTCGTTCAAAAAAATTTTTTCCTGGATAAAAAATTTTTCCAGAATAAAACATTTTTCTTTAAAAACAAATTTTTCCTGGATAATAAATTTTTTTTTAAAAACAAATTTTTTCTGGATAATAAATTTTTCTCCAATAACAAATTTTTCTTGGTAAAAAAATTTTTCTCTAATAACAAATTTTTCTTGGTAAAAAAATTTTTCTCTAATAACAAATTTTTCCTGGTAAAATAATTTTTCTTTAATAACAAATTTTTCCTGGTAAAAAAATTTTTCTTTAAAAACAAATTTTTCCTGGATAAAAATTTTTTTTATAAAATATTTTTCCTAGATTAAAAAATTTTTCCTGGAGAAAAAATTTTTCGTGAATAAAAAATTTGTTTGCTATAAAAATTTTTCGTTAAAAAATTTTTTTTTCTGGATAAAAAACTTTTCCTGAATAAAACATTTTTCTTTAAAAACCAATTTTTCCTGGATAAAAAATTTTTCTATGATAAAATATTTTTCCTAGATAAAAAATTTTTCTTTAATAAAAAACTTTTCCTGGATAAAATATTAATTTATGATAAAAAAGATAGAAAATTAGAAAATTTTTTTATAATAAAAAATTTTTATTCCGCATCATTCAATTAAAGACAGTTCCAGCTACCGCAGTTGAATCGGCTGTCAAATTCGATCATCAAACGAAAAATTGAAAAGCGAACCGAATCACTGACCCGCTCAAAATTTCGCATCATTCAATAACACTGTTCCCTAGTTGACTCCTTGTTTATTTCTTTTACCAAAAAAAAAAAAAAAAAAGAAAGAAATCGAAAACCGAGCGAGTCACTGACCCGTTCACTCGCGCATCATTCGAGAATAATTATTATTATCAAACATTTGAGATGATTCGGGTTTTATTTCGTTCACAACTCCCAAAAGAGAAATCGAACTTGACAAACGAATCACTGACCCGTTCGATTCCGCATTATGCGAGAATAAAAGATAATTGCTATTATTAAACATTTAGAGCTGATTCGGGTTTTTATTTCGTTCACCGTTCAACACAAAGGCGCGGGAGAGAGTGAGAGAGAATAGGAATGCACAGTGGAATCGGGTCGATCACGTTTCTTCGCTATCGATCAGCAGCAGCAGCCACCCACGCTACCCCACGGAATTTCGCTATACAAATAGCGAAGAAATTCGATTCGCTTCTCATTATACCAAAGCCATCGCCATGAAAAAAAAAAAGACGAAAAAAAAAAAAAACGAAATAAATAAATAAATAAAAAAAAAAAAGAGTCATAAAAGTTTCCCAACCCCCTCGTAACCTCCCACAAGCTTTCAACTCGTTCAAAAAGCCAAATTACAAGTATTGGATATAAAATATCGCCCTCGGTCGACGTGGAGGGAGGGAGGGGAGGGGGTGGCAATGGTCATTCCCACCCCCTACGGACCCAGCCCCCACCCCACCCCGTCGTAGGGTTTTAAGAAAACAACGCCGATCGATCCAATATCGATCCGTTGATACACAATCGGAGGAGCTACCGTGGAGTAGGCCTATAAGAGCAGCCTCAGCGCTGGATGGGCTTATGTAATTCCGAAATCAAATTTACATAACTTCATCTTTTTTTTCACGCTCCTCCCCCTTCCCCAGCCGATCTAATGCGCGCTAGCCCCGCCCATACAGCGTCATTATCCACAGGAACCTCGGTCACTTCGGGGGAACAAAATGGAGGCGTTTATCTACAGGATGTGCCACAGTGCTGGAGAATACGAGGAATTCACTGGAGGTTACTTTTAAGAAAATTATGCTACTGTTAATACTTAATTTTGATCGAGTTTAAACTTGCTTTTGATCGAGTTTTAACTTGTTTTTAATGGAATTTTAATTTATTTTAATGGAGTTTTAACTCATTTTTTATCTAGTTTTAACTTCAGTTTGATCAAGTTTTAACTTCATTTTATTAGAGTTTTAACTTCATTTTATTAGAGTTTTAACTTCATTTTGATCAAGTTTTAACTTCATTTTATTGGAGTTTTAACTTCATTTTATTGGAGTTTTAACTTCATTTTGATCAAGTTTTAACTTCATTTTGATCAAGTTTTAACTTCATTTTGATCAAGTTTTAACTTCATTTTGATCAAGTTTTAACTTCATTTTGATCAGGTTTTTACTTCAATTTGATCAAGTTTTAACTTCATTTTATTGGAGTTTTAACTTCATTTTGATCAAGTTTTAACTTCATTTTATTGGAGTTTTAACTTAGTTTTGATGGAGTTTTAAATCACCGTAATTTGGTTTACCTTAACTTTAATCTAGTTGTGCTTCAACCTATAAATTGAGTATTAACTTATCTTTGATCGACATTTAACTCATGTGTGACCGAGTATATTTTACTTAATTTTGATCGAGTTTTAGGTTTGTTTGTTTTTCCAAATTTCAACTTTCTTATGATCGATTTTTCACATTATTTTGATCGATTTTTCACTTTGATGAGAGTTTTGATTTATTTTAGATGGAGTTTTAACTTAACTTTGAACTTTCACATTATTTTCATCTACGTAGTTTTAACTTATTTTTTTACTCGTTTTTTTTTTTTTTAGTAAATACCGTACTACAATTAGATTTTCACTTAAGACTGAACAGGAGTTTTAAATCAATTTTCGCAAAATATGTATTCTACTTTAAAATATATAATTTTCGCGAATTTGCCAATGTACTAAATTAATAATCGTCATGAAAGCATAAGACATGAATATTGTCGTTTTTCAACAACTTTCCTAAAACAACGAACAAAATTGTTAGAAAAAAAAAAATATCTTCCGTTTACATTAATTATAACCGGAACAAATTTCCAGCTAATTTTTTTTTTTTTTTTTTGGATACCGGTACTTTCTTTACTTAAATTTTTATCAAGAAAAAATAAATTAAATAAAGGGGAAAAAAAATTTAAGCGTAAAAGGAAATCAGACAAAAGTAAACAAAAAGATTTTAATTTAGGAAAACAAAATAAAAAGCAAAAAAACAAACAAAAAAATTTTTTTTGGTGTGTTTTCAATTGAAAAAAATTCAATAAGAACAACTATCAAACTTAAAAAAATAAAGTCTGAAAGCTCTTTTGTTTCAAAAATTAAAAGGAAATGGTAAACAAAAAATAAACACTTTTATACATTAGTATTTTTTTCTTAAAAAAAAAAAAAAGGTTGCGTTTTCAATTTAACCCAATGCTATAAAAAAATGTTTTTCTGCTTAAATTGCACTTTTTTAACGAATAAAATGTTCGGCTTTTCTTTACAAAAAAATACGTAAAAAAATATATAATTATAAAATTGTAATTAAATTAAATAGAAAAAGTAAATAAATAAAATAAAAAGTTTAAAATAAAAATAAAATCCGAAGTTTAAACTAAAAGTGAAAATAAAAGCCCAAAGTTTAAACTTAAAGTGATATTAAAACAAAAAGTTTAAACTAATAGAAAAATTAAAACGGAAAGTTAAAAAATAAAAAAGTTTACACTAAATTCTAAAAACAAATCTAACTTACAAAATAGAGAGAAAATTAAAACTTAAATTTGAATTAAAAAAAAAAAAGGAAATGAAACGCAACCCAAAACATAAGCTTTAAATAAATGTAAAAAAATGCTAATTGGATTCCATTATTTAAATGGAATGTGATTTGAAACCGCCGATGAATGTCGTCATTCGCTTCCGTTTTGATTAAACTCACGGAAAATGATAATAAAAAAAAATGTTTTTTTTTTAATGCGAAAGCGTTTTACCTGCAAAAGCATATTATTCTAATTTGCTTGAATAGATTTGCGGAGATTATTCCGCCGAACCAATTACTCGCTAAAACAGTAGAAGAGGGAGCGGGGGAAAAAAACTTGCATTTTACTCGCAATTCCATTCCATTACATTTCATTCATTCCATCAATCTCAACTTCGGCCTTTTCACCTAAGCCCGAACGGCCTCCTCCTCCTCCTATACGCATTTCACAAAAACGTTTTAGAGCGGCGCATAGGCCTACTTTTTGTTTTATAAACAAACAAAAAAAAATCTCACATTTCAAAAAATTCAATTCAAATCTTGTTGGGGAATTAAATTTATTTAATATCGAGTTATCACTTACTTAGTTACTTTTTTTAAAATCGAATTTTGACTATTTTTTTTCTTTTTTTAACTTCTTTTTGGTCGAGTTTTAAGTTAATTTTGATTGAGTTTTAAGCTCATTTTGGTCGAGTTTTAACTTCGTTTTGGTTGAGTTTTAAGTTCATTTTGGTCAAGTTTTATATTTTTTTTGATCGAGTTATGACTTAATTTTCTATCGAGTTTGGACTTATTTTTCTATCGAGTGTTGACTTATTTTTCTATCGAGTTTTGACTTATTTTTCTATCGAGTTTTGGCTTATTTTTCTATCGAGTTTTGATTTCATTTTGGTCAAGTTTTATCTTTTTTTTATTGCGTTTTAACTTAATTTTCTATTGAGTTTTAGCTTAATTTTCTATCGAATTTTGACTTATTATTTTTTTTAGCCAAGTTTTATATTTTCTTAGATCGAGCTTTGACTTATTTTTGATCCGAGTTTTAACTTCTCTTCGATCGAATTTTGCCTTCACTTTAATATCGGGCACAAAAAAAAAACGATATTTTTTGTAGAAACCGGAAACATATTTTTAGCAACTAAGAACATGTATTAAACTGGAGATTAAAACGGAGAGAGGAAAGGGGGGGTTATAAACCGGAAGCAGCATCTGTGCATCAATGCTTGAAAACAAAAACTATTATGTCGAATAACCGGAAACATGATATTAAATTGACATATTTTTCTTAACCGAAAACGTGTGTTAAATAATAAATCATTCGCAGCTTTAAGACCGGAAGCAGTTCCTTCGTACCTAAAATCACTACAGTGTTTACCTTGAAAAGGGTACTTTAACTGGTAAAATGACGTAGTTTTTTTTAATGAACTTTTCTCGCTTATTTCGCGCCGTTGATTCATTTACATCTAAATTTCCGAAATTGATTCTATTAAGCGATCAATGTTTATTAAAACGAAAAAAAAAGTGATCGATCGCATAATGCGCATCCTTCCAATGGATTTTATCACTCGGAATAAGAGCCAATTAAGCGCGTAAATCGAGGGAGGAGGTGAGGAGAAAGTGAAAATAACAATTTCCGGTTTGTGTTGGCGCCACATAGCGGCTCAAGAAAATTGATATTTGGATCGGAGATTTTTGCCTAATTATGTAATTGCTCGAGTACGCGGAATAATTAAATTGGGAGTAGGCGGGGCTTAGAGAGATAGAGCTGGGCGGGGCGTTGTTGATTATTATTAAAGCCCATAGATGTCGCTGGCAACAGTTGAGGGCTTATTTAATTGCTTTCGAAAAGCCTGCGGTTGCCTTTAATACAGGGTGATACGCGGCATTTTATTAATTTCGATAGCTAATAAAATAAACATTTTTGCGGATAAAAAAAATTTTTTTTTTTCAAATGAAAGATTATCTATGCGGATTTAATCATATTCATATGTAATGAAAATAGCTTAAATTTAGTGGTCACCAGCCTCTATGCACGGAGACAACTCGTGCTCCATGTTAACTCAATAGCAATTTCATTTTAGCTACCGTATTTTCAGCTGAAAAAATAAGCAAATTTAAAAAAAAAAAAATTATTGCAAAACGCAAAATTTTAAGTTTTTTTTTAAATAAAAAACAAAATTTCAAGTTTAAATTATGCCGATTTAAATAAAATATTCTCAAGGTGGTTGCCACCATTCTCTCTGTACTAACGCAAGCGGTGTCTCATGTTGCCGTGAACACGTTCTAAGGTGTTTATTTCATTTTTTATTTTCATCCTGTATTACAAATTATGTTTTTTAATAAAAAAAAAATTGTTTTTAATTTACTTTTTTTTTTTAGCTGTAAAAAGCTAAAACTTGGTGCTATTGAGTTAACATGAAGCGCGAGTTGCCTCCGTGCTTAGAGACTGGTGGCCACTAAATTTAAGCCATTTTAATTACATATAGATATTGTTAAACCCGCATAGATAATTTTTCATTTTAAAAAAAAAATTTTTTTAATCTGCAAAAATGTTGATTTTATTAGCTATCAAAATTAGTAAAATGCCGCGCATCACCCTGTATAACAGTAGAAGCACTCGATCCTATTCAATATTAACGAGTCGTTTTATGTGACGTCATGCGGGTGGTAGGTACGGTAGGTGACGGTGACGCCAGCTGACACGCGCGTGATAAGCACAAGGGGCTCTCGAGGACCTTGATCACCTTACTTCATTTTTAATTAACATGCGAGGGTGGGTTGGCGCGCCATCTAGCGGGTGGAGGAAAAGCGTATGACAGCTTTTCTACCCTCATTAACATGGCGGAGGAATGTTGATTAACTGTTCAACGAGCGGAGGAATAATAATAATTGTTATTATTATTAAAACGTAATGCCGCCACGCGACAATGTATTCCGTGTTAAAGAATACACGTCGCAAAGTAAACACTGCGACGAAGCGGTCATTAGCAGTCAATGGATTATTATTTATTTTTTAATTGGGAACAGTTTGGTTGTACGGTTTTAGCAGTGAACACTTTTGTCATGTAGGCGATTAGTAAGGTAGCCCAAAAAACCCAACAATAATATTTTTTCTTAAAACAAATTTTGCTTTGTACCCTTTTGAGCCACCATACTTTTTCTTAAACATTTTTTTTTAAAATATCTATATTTTTCAATAGGGAAGTTTCAAAAAATAAATACTATATTACACTAGAACATTACAACATTACATTTTACCGTATTAAAGCGTTAAGGTAAATTTAACTTTCGGGAAAATAATTTACAGTATAGCATTAACCTCTGGCGCCATCTAGTGGCATCTTTGCGCACATCTTTGGAAGAGTTTAAAAACTTTAACTGCACGTGCGTAAAAATACTTTCAACATACGGTAGCACACTCGCTATTCGGAATTTTATCGTCACCATAGAGCCGATCGTCGAACACTATTGCACTGTGTTAATGCTTTATCGCGTTAATGCAATAGCGTTTTTCGCACAGAAACTTCCCTAATATATCGAATTACTAAAACGATATATATTTTTTGGACTGCCGAACTATCGGTAATGACATACAATGGTACCGACAAATGGGGTATACGACAAAAGACGACTAAGACAAACGATACACAATACACACAATGATAATAGTGTAGCTATTGTCGTACGTCCCCCATTTGTTGGTACCCATAGTTCGCTACACCATTTTTTTTCATCCAAAAATCAACATCTTACTTCGGGTAATTCTACCAACTCCAATATTCGTCATGCTTTTTTCTTGTTCGATATTCGTCATTTTCTCTGGAACGGATTAATAAAATTCTTATAAAATTGTTTACATTTTATAAATCGATGTTTTCAATTTTGTCCAATAAAAAGAAAATATAATTTTTTTCCATCGATGACTAACACGCAGCTTCCGGTGAGTAAAAAATATTTCAAACGGAAATATTGCTCAGAGGTAAGCGAACTAAATGCCCGGTTTTTTTTTTTCGTTTCCGGTTCCAATAATATTTCTTGTTCCGCATAAGTGAATAATTGGAGGCGGTTTTTCAGTTAATAGAAAACACTCGTTTCAATTGTTTCTTTTTCTAATATTATTATAAAGAACGTTTCGCGCGTCCCTAACTTCCCCCTCAAGGTGTCACCCTTCACGCGCCATCTATCGGCGAACGAAGAATAAATTTTGATAAATGTCATAAAAGCAACAAAAAAAAAATATTAAGAGAAATGCAACTTATCCAAATTACAAAAACCACATGAATAAATAAACTCCGACTGCGCATGAGCGGTACGTTTTCACTCTTCCAAAAGTTATTATGGAAATTGAAGAAAAACTATTTATTTGACAAAATTTTTGACTGTTTCTTCGTTTCATTTCTAGCACTTTATAAATGTGACGTAAAATCAATAAATCGAATTACGGTACTAAAATTTGATCAATAAAAAAAAGTTTGCTCTTCGGATATAAACAATACACTCTTTTCTCTAGCAGCGAGACAATAGATTAAAACGCTCGCTCCAGTTACAACAAATAAAAATACCGCGTTAAGCGAGGGAAGAAAAAAAAATCGCGTAAATCGAAAAATCCTCGTCTTAAAAAAAATACTCTAGCTACAATTTTTCTAAAAATGTAAACAGAAAATAAAATCCGCGTTAACCGGGAGAAGATAAAATAATTAGACGGAATAAGGATCAAACTTGGTTTTGTTCTAGCAAAAAAATAATAATATTATAATTAAAAGCGAAAATCAACCAAAATAATAATGTTTAAATTCTGATAAATACCCCCCGAAAAAAAAAACCGTATAAAACGAGGGAAAAAAAAACCGTGAAAAAAAACCCCCATAATAAATCCGTTTAATCAGATTCAGTTAAAGACTTAGCAATCCGCTTAAATCACAAGATGAGAAATCCGCGCAAACCGAGGGAAGTCCTCCTTAAACAAAAGAAAAACCCCGCGTAAGCCAAAATACAGCTTTATTCGTAGAAAGTCAAATCCGCTTATAGCAAATAAAGCCTCAAAGCCGCATAAACCGAGGGAAGACCCTCCTTAAACCAAAAAAAAAAAAAAAAAACTCGTTAAAATGAAAATACAAAACATGAGACAAAAATCCGTTTAAATGGAGGGAAACTTAAGCCCATATCAAATAAACAAAAAAAAAAAAAACCGTGGAAAACGAGGGGAGGCCAGAAAAAAAGTCAGCCCATAATTTTCTTTTTCAATACAAAGAAAGCAATTAGACGCCGAGGGAAAAAATTCAATGTATTTCTTCTATTGAAATGGATTGACGTAAGACCTACGTTACGTTACGCTTCTCAATGTAAATAACCAAAACATAATAAAAAAAAAAAATAGAATATACGAAATAAATAAAACTCTTTCTGTGTTTCCATCTATCTATCTGTCTCTTTGATCATTAGATATCGAGATGATGAATGGCATTGGCTCCGACTCAACTATAGCTGCTGCCCCAATCCTATACTATACACGTATTCCTCCTCCGCGCTACGTAACCTAACCATCCGGAAAATGCAATAGGGCCGAAACGAATAACAAAAAATAAAAAAAATAAAAAAAATTCAAATGTATTATTATATACAAGGAATAGAAATGGAGTTAAATGAGCGATCAACTAAATGGATGGCTGATGCCGAAAAATTCAACAATTCAATGCAACGTTTTGCACGAAATATATATAAAAAAACCATATTAAAAATATATATTGAATTTCGTGTACTATAAAACAAAAGAGAAAAAAAATGTACACGGTGTCCCTGTAAAAGAACTAAATTACACCTTTCACACGTATAGTGTGTCCGTAAATATACGACATTTTTAAAAAAGCGAATAAACAAGTCAAATTTTTATGAAATTGAATTGATTTTTTAATATTTATATACAACAACACCTCCCATTTAATAATAAAAAAACAATTTTTAGAATGTGACCTCTACAACTGAGTCGGCACGTGTTAATGCGCTCAAGTAAATTTCCATTAATCCTATATGGTAGATGCCTGCACGTGCCGAGATGCAGTCGGCAGGTGCAGGCTGGAAGTCGGCAAATGCTTTATCCGTCAAAGAGAGCGCGTTTACACGTGCCGACTCACTTGTAGAGGTCATTTTCTAAAAATTTTTTTTTTATTATTATTAAATGGAATGTGTTGTTGTATGTAAATATTAAAAAACTTATTCAATTTCATTAAAATTTGACTTGTTTATTCGCTTTTTAAAAACGTCGTGTATTTACAGGGACACACTGTATAAAAACTTTTTTTTAACGTTGAATTATTATATTCTGCGTTCAAAATATTCGTTTCCGGTTTCAATACAAGCACTCACTACATATTTATTCAATTCAATTTATTTCGCTGTTCTATTTAGTAAATTTAAATTTTTAATAAATTTAAAAAAAAAAAAAAAATTATTCAAATAAAAAATTAACCGGAAAAATAGACCCCAAAAAAAAAAAAAAAATCCAGAAGTAAAAAATCAAGAAAAAAAAGTTTGGAGTATGCAAATGTTTTCGTCGTCTGCTACTGCCATTTTCCCATCCGTAACTCGATAAGTGTAAACTCAATATTGAAATAAAAGACGTGGCTGAGGGGAGGAGTTTAAGGGGTCGAGAAGGGGCACAGCTTCCAGGGGCGCGGAGGGATTGAGGGGACGATCGAACGGGAAGAGCAATTGTCTGCAGCAAATGGCGCATGTCAAATCTCATCTGCAACTTCTCCCGCCATATTTCTCTCTTCTTCCCGCCATTTTTTTTTTTTTTCCTCTCCCCCCGCCCTCTTTCTTTCTTACTTTTACCCCCTTCCATAACCATAACCCCCCACGACGAGTTCCCCCTCTCGCAGTGTATAATTCCGACGACTCTTAAAAACAATTTTCCCGAGATGAAAGAAATATATGTATTCCAGAAGAAGAAAAAAACGAGAAGAGATTAATCATAGGAGCCGCGTGACGTCAAGGCTAAGCGGCAGGTGGCGCTGCTCTGCCACGTTTCTCTCACGTGACTGCTGGGAAAACGTCCATAGCCCCAAACAAAAACAAACAAAAAACAACCCCGATTTATCGTTTTCCTTTTTTATGTGTGTGTTTTTATTTTGCATTTTATTTGGCATACTCAAAATAATGTGCTTTTAAGCTAAAATTATGTAAATCTTAAACTAAACTAAGTCACTGAATTTCTGAAAAGCAAAGATTGAATAAACTCAGATCAGGTAACATAATTCGTAGGATAACGTTAGTTTTGAAACATGAATAAATCAGTCGAATTTTAATGAAAATGAATTATTTTTTTAAAAAATTTACATTAATTAACACCTCCCAGTTACATGTAATAATAAAAAAAAAACAATATTTAGAATACGACCTCTACAATTGAGTCGGCACGTGTTAATGTGCTCCAGAAAATTTGAATTAATTCGACAGTAGATGCCGCCACGTGCCGAGGTGCAGGCTGCAAGTCCGCAAAAGCTTGAGCCGTCAAAGTGAGCGCATTAACACGTGCCGACTCAATTGTAGAGGTCATAATCTAACAATTTGCTTTTATTATTAAATGAAAGGTGTTAATTAATGTAAATTTTAAAAAAATAATTAATTTTCATTAAAATTCGTCTGATTTATTCACGTTTCAAAACTAACGTCATCCAACGAACACCCAATATAAGAGGAAAGTGTAATGTTGATGTTCCAAAAAACCGGAAATCCAGTCTCGGTTTCCGCGGCCGTGTTAGCCAAAAGCCCTCATTTCTTCTTCTCCGCAACAGCTTCCGCTTTAAACTGTTGTTATAGATGAAGCGTTCGTCTTTAAATTAAGCGAGGAGCGTTTCCTCTCTCGCTCTCCGTCATTTTTATAGAAAGTGACGTAAAGTGGGCAATTGACTTCGTCACCTTTGAAAAAGCCGTTTGAGTTAAGACGGCGGCGGCAGCGGCCGAGTAGGAAGGAGCGGGAAGGCCACTCGTCCACCAGCTCCTTAATCAAATTAATAATTGGCGCCATTCGAACCTTCCTTCTGACGTCATCCAAGCACTGAGCTCGTAAAACGCCCTCACGCGGACTTATCGGGCCGATCGCCGCCGATAGAGGGAGCCAAAATCGATATATTTTTAGTACTAATCCAATCACATTCTTTCTCTTTACAACGTTTCTTCTCACGTTACCCTCTCGCCATCTTATATAATATTATTACGCCAAAAATAAAGCACTCGGCCAACAACATAGTTATTAAGCCACTTTCACTCGTGTCATTTCTAAAAGTTTTTTAGTGTGGCTACAAAAAAGATTTTCGGTTTTTTGACTTCGACAGATAAAATTTCATCAAATAAAATTAGTAAAACTAGAAACAAACAAAAAAAAAAACCAAAATTTAAACGGAGTTTGAAGCCTATTTTTTTTGGTGGCAACATCATACACGGTGTCCGTAAAAAAGTGCACCCGACTGAATTAGTATGAAATCCTTTTAATAACGTAAATATTTTAATGACACGTGAGAAAACTTTACTTTTAAAAACTTTTTTTAATATTGAATTGTTCTATTCTGCGTTTTAAATATTCACTTCCAGTCTCAACGCACGCAGAAACACGACTATTATAATAGGACCCACTCACTATGTAGGCCTACTCCGCCTGTATACACAACACTTTCATTGACATAACATTGTTTAATATTAAAGGTGAAATCAACGCGAAACAAAAACAGGATTTCTTAATCTGGATTAAGCGACTAAATCTTAATTTAAGACTTTTAGAAACAATTAAAAAAAGTTAAAAAGTGCGTTAAACCAGATTTAGTACAATTTTTCGTGACAGCCACGCGTAAAATCGGAAATAATCGATAGTATCGCCTACAAATATACGAGTATAATCGACTCCACAATCGCAAATTATAATAAACCAATTTGTCGGTGTAGCGATCTATCGCTATCGGTACCAACCGAAATGGGGGTAAGACAAAGGATACACTTTTATAGATATGCGTATGGTGTATCCTTTATCGAGTGAGTCTTTTGTCGGATCCATCGCTCCCGAACAAATGGCACCATTTCTGTTGGAAGCGATAGGTCGAATTTCCTAATTTGTCATTATGGGAATCGATTATCGATTATTTCCGATTATTACGCGTGGCTGCGATCAACGTAAAACTTGAACTTTAATTAAAATAGCCTTCTCATTTTCAATCTTAAAGTTGGTAAACGGAACCGGAAGCGTAAACAAACATTTGTCAAACTTTGAAGCGAGTA
>JAQGAY010001010.1:0-17595 GCA_034698085.1 Polydesmus angustus | reverse complement strand
GGTAAGTTTATGCCCACAATTTTAATTTATCTTATTACTGTATTTTGTCCAAAAAAGGGACTACTTTTACCTTTTTTCCCAAAAAAATTTTGCGCCTCGCAAGCTCGGCGCATTTATTGAAAGACCTCACTTCGTTTTAGGGAGCGTTGCGCAAAAAACCGATAAAAGTTGAAACACAAAATGTTAAACATTTTAATGTTTTGTCCAAAACAGAGCCAAAAATTTGTCCTTTTCTCCAAAAAATTTTTGTGCCTCGCAAACTCGGCGCTTTTTTTAATAATTTCTATCTTTTAAGGAGGCAGGCCGCAAAAAACTGATAAATTATTGTTAAAAATCTTAATATTTTATCCAAACATTTGTCCATTTTTCCAAAAAAATTTTTCGCCTCGCAAGCTCGGCGCTATTGGGGGAGAGGAAGGGGCGCCAAATGTAGTGTTCGCCCCGGGTGCCACTTTCCTTTAGACCGGCGCTGGGTAAGATTGTGTTAGTGCATTTTTTAAGACAAAAATGAGTCTTATTTGCTGCCGGCATAAACTAATAAATTCATTCTTGCTCGACAATCACCAAGGTTGTCCAGTTTGAAATACCTTAGCCTACAAGTAGTAATATTTAAAAAGACATGTTTGTAAATACGATATCGTATTTGCGAAGTATTACTTAATGAATTAATTAAAACCTGTGTTAATGTTATTTATTGTATTTTTTTCATAAATATTTGTATGGTTATTAATTACATGCGTTATTCTTAATCTAAATTTAATTTTAAATTAAAATCGATAAGCATTCCTACGTTCAACACATGTTTTTGATGTAAAGTATTTGTTGTTTACGACGTACAGTAGATTTGTTTACTCGATAGGGCATTTACATTTTGTATAAATGGATGCAAACATATGGTGTGTAATAATTATTGTTAAAAAAATGGAAAAGTATGTGATGATGTCGCTAGCGAGCACGTGCTTCCAGCTTGTGGTGCACGTGTGGTGAGAATGCAATCTCTACATCTGTCAATCGATGGACAACGCGCGGTTTATCATTTTCGAGTCGAGATGTTGCGGACTCATCATTAACACACTCCTCTCGCTCTCTCTGCTTTATCTCTTATTAAAACAGTGTGAAAAGCGCGTGACCGATTTATTTACTAGTTAATATCTTTCAGCTGTTTAATATAAAACCTGTATATTGTTTTCGAAGGATTTTTCGCGAGTTTTAAACCTTTCATCGTTGCCAATTCGGAAGCTACTGTGCATTACTATTTTTTTTTTATTATAAACGCAATATTTTATTATAATTATAAAAACAATTTCGAAAGATTTACGGTATTTAATTAAATTTTTTTTATTGGATTATGGAGATTGGTAAGCATATACATAGTTTTATAATCGTAAAGGCAAAAGTTTATTTAGCTTGATTGCATTTTTTTACTGTTGCTTCAAAAAAATCTTTGCTAATGCAATAAAAAAATATTACTATATTTTAAGATATTATATTCTCGTAAAAAAAGAACATAAATAATATTATTAATGAAATGATTTTGAATGTTTTTATTTGCAACGTTTTAATATATAACTCTAGGCTAAAATATGCTCGAAAAATTATGAGCCAATTTATTTTTTATTTTTATATTATTATTGTTTACATCTAAGATTTTATTTAGTGCATTATTAACAGTAGTACGAAAATGTTTTCAAAGATGCTAACCTTGATCAATAATAATAATAAAAAAAAAAAAATGCGCCGAATTTATGATCGTATAATAAGCTTGAGGCAGCTTCATTTCGTTGCGCGTGTTTATAGCCTACTCGTAGATAAGCGTGACGCGCGCTATTGAAATCACTACCGCAAATCATAGCTTATACAGTTTCCAGTTGTAACTTCCGGAAATAATTTCTCATTTTAATATTGAGACGTGATAATTGAAAGATTCCGTTACGCATATAAATTAATGACATTTAGCGTGTTAAGCCACTAACATAATTACCAACGTGAAACAGTTGTCAATGTCACATTGAATAGTTTTTATGAGATTGTATAAAAAGGTTTTTCCAATAAACCCACATTCAACATAATACACGTTAATAAATAATGGCAATTATTTCGTGATTATATTGCTGCGTATTCTTAACTGAAGATAAAATTTTATTCGCATGAATTGAACTGCGTTGACGTAATTTCTTTACGTAATTGAAAATTTGCATATTATTCTGAATAGTCTTTATTTAATTACGGTTTGTTTGGGTGGATACCAAATGACAACGAGCGCTTGCGATTATCCGAACCTTTTAATTGTTCGGATTATCAATTTGTTCAAATTACCGAGTACTTTTTTTTTTTTCAAAAATTGTAACAAATATACACCAATACATGTTTATTGAAGATGGATGTACAAATAAATTTAAAAAAATGTGCACTAACATATTTAACGATATATGCTTGTGAGAGCTTTTCTTCAATGTTTCTAAGAAAACTAAAACAATAAAATTTTTATAGTTGTTCAAATGCTTATAGCTTATTCAAATGTTTAGCATTTGCAGTTAAGGTTGAACGATTTCCAAGCATGTCCTATTTTAACAGTAAATGCTTGTTAAATCACCGCTTTTTGACCGTTAGAGTCTTGATTAGGCTTCCTATTTCAATAATATTAAAGTAATACAGTAATAATGTTATCAAGATTATCTTGATAACATTATTACTGTATTAGAAATAGGGCTAATAACAATGATTTAATCTTGTCACTATAAAGGTTTGCTTCAGTTTTTATCATGATTAATCCTTAGACTAGTAGAGTAATAAAAATATCATCAGAATTATTTTGGTTATCGTTTTAAATTGTACTTTTATCTACATGTACAAATTACCTAAATTTGATTAAATTTTAGTAGAATTTTATTCATCTTCCGGTAAATTGAATATTTAATGAATTCAATTTTAACTATTTTTTAAAAATTTTTAAATAATTTGTTTTAAAACTTGAAAGTATGGCGATTTTGTAATGTACAGTAGTTATAGTGGCTGAGTTATTTTTGGCTTTTCGGATTGCAGAGGGATTCGGAAAATCAGGCGTTCGAATAATCGCGACTGCGCTGGATTTCCATTCGTTGAATATACATGCACTGCGTTTACTTTTTTTTTTATTTTTAGTGCTTTTATTGTGTTTGGGTGCTTTGCCAAATGGCAAAATACAAAAAAAAAAAATAAATAACTAACGTGACGTAGTTTTGTCTAGTCATAGACAATGTCAAGCCATAAAACAATTGCTTCAATAAAATGAACATAATTATCTTCCTTTCATACAAGACATTTGAGTATGCTTATTCAACTGCAGACTTTACTTCCCGTTTTCAAAACTCTTTGATTTTAAATAGTATTTTCTATAAAAAAAAAGTTGCATGTAATTAATGAGTATGTATTCAAATTGCGATATTGGGTCAATTGTTTTTTAATTCCCAAAGACTCGTTTGAAAAAAATCGTAATAAAAAGTGCGTTCTTTAATTGATGAAATACGGAAGTTATACAAAAGTTTTTTTTTGTAAATGTAAAAATAGAGAAAAAGAGGCCTTGATATTTCAAATTGATAAAACATTGTAGTGTGACATACAATACTCAATCGTTTTACCCGGACCCATTAGACTCAATTGAGTTTATGTTACAAAAAAATTTTGTTTTACGTCACGGTCTTGACCGTTTACAACTAAACTTTTACAGCCGCAAAAACAAAAGTTTAAAACATTTGCCGTTTATAATTTTTTTTTTAAATTTTACATAATACTGTTCTGGGTTAGCAATTGCATAGAGTTATGAATTCTGATGTTGTTTATTATGCTTTTTTTTACTGGTGATGAAAGAGCGGAATAATCACCGGGAAGATGGTATACAAGATACACTGTGACAAATTCTAATTTGAAGACAATTCAGCAATAGACATTAATTTAAAGTGTATAGGTTTTATTGGTAATACGCGGTGTTTTATGTGAAGCGAAAGAAATGGTTTAGCATTAAATGTTGATTTGTTTTTTTAAATAATTGTAACTGCAAAAAAGTTATTTACCTAAGCTAAAATCTATACTTTCACCGTCACCGTCAGAATAAAAAGGTGATGGATGGCATAC
Source organism: Polydesmus angustus (assembly GCA_034698085.1). NCBI lineage: Eukaryota > Metazoa > Arthropoda > Diplopoda > Polydesmida > Polydesmidae > Polydesmus > Polydesmus angustus. Next base: position 13,485 of record JAQGAY010001010.1, on the reverse strand, counting down.
GCTCTAAGTAATTTTCGTTTACATTAATTTTGTTCGTTAGGCGTCAAAAATTAAAATAATATGATTTTCCTAAGAAAAAAAAAAGCGTTATCATTTATGAAAATTTAATGAACTAAAAGCAATCTTTTGTCATTTATAATATAAAAGTTGAGAAAGAAAATGTACAACTGTAATTGCTAATGTAATTTTATTGTTTACTTATTTAAAACATTTCAACATGATAAGGATATAAATCCACGTAGAGTGGCGAATACATCGGTTAAGAGGAGGAACTTAAGATTTAGACAAATTCTTATTTTTCACGCTTCAGGACTTAGTTTCATCTGAATTTATACTCAAAAGCACTTTGTATAGTTTAATGGCGGTAGTTTACCGCTACTATTTATTTACACAATCGTCAGCTTTTGAGAAATGTTTTGCTCATTAATTATTTTCATTTTAGCATTTTTTTAGAAATGGTAATTTTCTAACGAAAGAAGTTTAGCTCACCTTAAGGCGGAGAGGAAATTGAGCTCGCTTTATTGCATTAATTACATTTCTTATTGCATTACTGGAACTTCTATTAACTATTTTTTTTAAAAAATATATTTAATAATCATAATGGATTAATTAACTTAACGTTGTTTTTTTTAATCTTGCATATTCCATTAAACAAGAATGTTTTTAAAATTGAGTTTTCCAATTATAACACAAAATAAAAAGCTTATAGCCATTATTTTTATCACTTTCTACCGCATAGTCTATTTTAATATACGATATAATTATTACATAAAATACATTTTTTATATTTTAATATTTAAAACTGGTTATAGCAACTTTAATTGTGCAAAATTATTTGGCTTTTTGATTATTTTTACTTATATTGTAATTTACTAAATTGCAATTAGCAAAGATTATTTAAAAAATGTATTTGCGTTACGTACCTACGGTATAAAAATGTAATGTAATATGTGAGTAAATTAAATTATAAATTATAGATTATAAAAAAAGTGAAAGCAGAAAAAAAATGTATGCTAAGAAATGGCTAAAAAGATGTTTATGGAATAATAGTCTAAAAAAATATTATTTTTAACAAACTTATATGTGAACATGTGACTTTCTTTACATTGAAACGTTTATTTTGCCTACTATTTTAATAACACCGGTAAGGTAGTAATTTTATTAGTGCTATGCTAGCAGTAGGAGTCTTAGGAAGGGTAGTATTATTCTTTATTGTAACTTATGTAAATGTTTTAATAATTTCAACACTTAGATATTATTAATTATGTAACGGTATTTCAAAATATTGATGGAAAATGTTTTTGTTTTTTAATTTTTATTTTGAGTGTTTATTAGGGAAGCATTATTTTTCAAAACATGGTTTGCTATTTTATTTATTTATTGTATTTCCATCAAGAAAAAAAAAACATATGGTATAAATATGAAGATGATACTTTGTTGTCGCATTGTGCGTTACACAATGCCTTTTACAAAATTGGTCTCTACTCTTTGAACGGCGCAAAAAAAATTTTTTTTTTTTGTTTTTTACTTGTATGAATAGTCGTTTGAGTTCTTGTCAATATTTTGACATGTAAACTCTCTGGCTGAGATTCAGTAAGCCGTTGTAAATGGTAAACACGGGCACGTCGGTTGGCATGCCAGCCCGCGTATTTAACATGCGCGACGTAGCAAAGGCACATCACCTCATTCGTACAAGTGAAAAGTTTTCTATTTTTAAACCACGATTTCGATTTCTATCGATCGCATTTTTTTTTTTTTTTTTTTTTTTTTTCAAACATCAACTACAAGTACAATAAATGTGAAGAAAGAAAAGTTTGAACAAGTAAACCTCTGCCGCCCGACAAACGTTACATTTTACGAATGTTTTCGATTCTTTCTAGCATTTTAAAATATATATAGATTTCACTTTTTTCAATTGCATTATCATCACTCGCCTGGATAGACACTTGTAAACGTTACTATACTCGTCGTCAGTCACACTATAGAGTTAACATTTTGTTTTTTTATGCTCTCCACACTACATGTATATATAAACACAAAAATATTTCCAATTCAAAATTGTTAACGTAGAAATTCTAAAAACAGTATGCACTAAGTGCATTGCTTTGTAAAAGCTTTTTTTTTTTTTTAAAAAAAATTGTAATATATAGTACGGTGTACATTTATTTCTTAACATATCAATCAGCGTTTGATTAATTTAATTTAATGCGTTTAATCCAGTTTTCTTTGTATGAATTTTATTTACTTACAGTATTTGCTCTTTACCTACGGTCGCACCGTTATTAGAAAAAAAAATGCAATACCTCATTACCTACTCGTATTGAGTGTTTAACTACTTTAGGGAGCAAGTTGAACTATTTTTTTTTTTTTTTTTTTGTAATATCGTTCGCGCAATTAAATTTATACAATTATAATTACGAGTATAAAATTTAAAAACAGATAAAATAAGAAAATATTTTTTATTCAATAATGTATTTTTATAAAATTTTTTTTTTTTTAAAGTTTTATTATGTTTTGGTTAATCAGCGCACGCAATTTTTTTCTATTTCGAATGCACGTACTTCATGATAAACGTTCGTTCAATGAACGGGTTATGGGCTAAACGGCAATATTTTAAAGCCTAAATTGCACAATTTTTTTTTAGAAAAATTTGTTTGAGTCATAAAAACACGATTTTATGTGAAAAGTGTTGATAGCAAAACCGAACCAACTATTAACTATACATTTTTCATTTTAAGGCTCAATATTTTGCTTGTAACCTCACAGAATTGACGACTCGAGTTCTGCGGCTTAATAAAAGTTGATGGAGTTTAAAAATGGTGCATAATTTTTTTTAAGTGCATATAGAATAGTCGATTTTTTTCTCTCTCGCTTGATGTGTTATTGAATTTATTTTATCATATGGCATTGACTTTTCTCATATCGTTTCCAACCGTTATTTAAAAGAGCTTGACTCAATTAAAATGGTTGAGGGCGGATTATTATGGTTACTAGGTCGTCGAAATATCCTCGTCATGTTATTATGATTTTACTCTTTTAATTAATGCGAAAATAATTAGATACCAGTTTTTCGCTAAACTCCGTTCATGTGCGCGTATTGGTATTTTTATTACGTTTTATGGTTTTATATTGCAATAATTATGTTTGTTAAAATCGCAATTAAAAAAGTCTTTTTAAACTTGGAACTCAGAACTAACTACGTAGCTTTTGAAACTCTATTTACGCGGATTTCGTGTACGCTGTGCGTTTCGGAATGGATTACCCAGCGCATAATTTTGATTAACATTATCAAATTAGCGAGATTGACTCGCATTATACAGTATAATTAACAGTTTGTAACTACACCTAGGGTTTCAAATTAAGATTTGACTGACTGGAAGAGCAGTTTTGAGAAAGAAGTTAAAAGTGAATTGTTCCGCTGATTTAAGTGCAAAAGCCGTGACTTTCCGCCGCTCTGAACGTTGTCGAGATTTGACGTTAACATTTGGAGTCGGATGAGAAATTGTAAACATCTATATTAAAGAGTGAGTGGGATAGTGTTTGAGGGTGCTTCATATAATATATTTTCCTGGAGCTTCATTTATTTAGCCGAGCGGAAGCTCATTTTACTTATACACAAAAAGCTCATCTGCTTTATTCAGCGAATTTATTTCAGAGTTTAGAATATTATTGATATTCCAGAACAGTAATTGCCAAAGTTTGTGGGTTACACGTTGTTTATTTCAGCAATAACATGTTTTCTCTAATAAATCGACGCCAGCACCGTAAAAATCAAAATAGTTCACGTGCCGGTATGTCAAAATATTTGTTTCAATTTTTTATAGTACAGGGTCCTTAAAATTAAAAGATGTAAGGTTTGAAAAATGAATAACTAAATCAATTTTTAATGAAAATTAATTTTTTTAAATACATGTACCGGTATTTACATTCCGCCAACATCCCCCTTTAATTATAAATGACATATGACCTTCTCCACTGAGTCGGCAAAAGTTAACACTCTTAATTTCTAATAAATCTGTCGCACATGCCGAGAGCCAGCCCGCACTTGCCGACTAGCTTGCGGCTTGTGTCGGCTGTGTCTCGGCATGTGCCGCAAGTTAATAAAATTTTCTTTGAACGCGTTAACACGTGCCGATTCAGTTGTAGAGGTCATATTCCAAAAATTGTTTTTTATTTTTAAAGGGGATATTTAAAAAAATGCATTAGTATTAAAAATTTAATTAATTATTCATTTTTCAAAACTTACAACTTTATTTAAGGATGCATTTAAAAATGCATTTCTAATTTATATGAGAATTTCCGCTATTGGTAAATTAATGTCGCACTGTTTTATGATTTTAGCTGTACCAGCAACTTTGTTATGATTTCTAGGCCGTTTTTGTAGCATTTATTTATTTGATATCATATTTCGAAACAAATTTACTATTTTTTTTAAAAAAAATACAGTAGGTACCGATACTATTGTTTAAAATTCGTTACTTGAAAATATTTTGACAATAAATTTACTCCCTGAAAAGCTTGAAAATGTATGCAAAATACATTGGTTTTCATTTATTTAGTAGATTTTTATTTTGTAAGAGAAAAATATATAATTCTAATAAAAACTGGTACCGGTATTGTTATTGAAAAAAAATAGCAATTTTTTTTTTAATAGTTTTCTTAAATTTTATAATGAAAGTTTATTAGTTGATATTTGTATATAAAACCGTTATCAAAGACAATTTTTTCATTTTTTTAAAAAAAACCTGTAACATGACTTTCTCTTCCTGTTTCCGGTGTAAAGAAGTTATGTTTACTCTTCAGAAGAAAAAAAATATTTACGGTTGCGTTGATGCGCGCTACAAAAAAGTGAAGATGAAATTGTTGTTGAAAATAAAAACGTGATTGGTAAGCAAAAGGCCTATTGTCCATGTGACCCTAGCGTGCGCCACAGGTACTCACGCCACTTCTTTTATTAAATGCATCTGAAATCTAGTAAATCTAGTTTACCCAAACGTTAATGTGCTCCATTTGTGCTTGATTAACATCTTTCTTGAGATCTTAAAAGTGTAACCATCCCGTGGGAAGAAGCGAGGATAGAAAGCAGCTTCCGTTGCATCCTTCTCCCTCTTCGTTTTTTTTTTTTTTTATTTTATTTTTTTCTCCATCCTTCATCGGTGTGCACGCACGACCGGAGTGAGAAAATCTGATATCCATTTGGGTTGTATTATTGATCTAACACTGTATATCCCCTGTGGGCCTCTAGCACACGACACACCACACTACAACAAATTGTTCCAAATATCCCTTCTTCATTCACAAACGTAACAGCTTGTGCCATTCGGCGGCTGTGCCTCTATTTTCAGCTCAAACACAATTTTTGTCAACACACTCTCGTTTATTAAGTTACCGTATATTATTTTTCTAAATATAGAAATTTTTTACTTGTTTTTTTTTTATCAGAAAAAGTTATTAAACTGATTAACCTGGCGTTTCGAAACACAGATAAAATTTTAATATGTGATCGATACAATATTGATATTATGTTCACTGGATTTTTTTAATTTAAGTTTAAAGTTTAGATAGAAATAAAAAAAATATTAACTACCAGCACACAGAATTGAAAATTTCTTAATAAAATTTAGTATCGATGTGATTAACAGCATGTTGGCTAATTTAGATCAGTGTAAAGTGAGAATTAGATTGAACTAGATCACTGGGTGGCAATCAATAAAAATCGTGCAAATTGTAACATATTAAAAAAACTTTCAAGAAAATGAAAAAGATTTTCTTTATCAAAATAAAGAACTTTTGAATTTTTGGATTTTTTTTTATTACATTTTTTCTTTAATCAAATTTGAACTACTTTTAAATTGGCGTTGGTGGTTTCATTAAGAATTTACAGTAAGTTACAGGTATATAAAAAATAATAAATTACTATCGTTGAAGTAATTTATCGTTCTTTCATCTGTAATTATTAAAATCGCTTTATAAATATTGATTTTGTTTCAGTATTTTTTTTTTTTTATTTCGTTTATAAATAAACGCAGATGACGTTAATCATATTTACATTTAGTGCTTATCATAATATATTATGGTAATTAAAAGTAGATAAATGTATTTTAGAAAGTAAAAGAATTTTTTTTTTTTAATAGTTTTCTCATTCGCATTGATAATTCAGCGTCTATTTATCTACAGTACTTTTTCTTCCTTAAAATGGAAGAGTATGTATCAAAAGAATACTGAATTAAAAAAAAATTGCGAGCAAACTTTCGAGATTAAAAGAAACGTTCTTTATATCAAACGGTAAGGTAGAATTTTTTTTTTTTTTGGTTTTAAAAGAAAAAGCCTAGATTTATTTAAATTATCCGTAAACTCCGTTTAAAGCGAATCTTTATAAGTAAAATATATATCGCTTGTTTTCATCTAGAACTCCCCTGGTAAACTCGTTGCAATTTCATTAGTTGACAATTGAAGTGGAATTGTTGGAGAATTTGATGGGCACTAATCTTGTTTACATTGCTTTTTTTTTGTTTGTTTTTGTTCTTTTAAAATTGATTTTTTTCTTCCTCCTTTACTTTTTTTAATTTTATTAGAAAATTGTTTTCATTTCGGTTAGTGTTATTTCTCGTTTTTTTTTCTTCTACTTCATCTCCGAGAGGAGGGAGGAAGGTTAAATTAAAATTGGCCATCATCTTTGATTTGGGGGTCTAGCCCCGAGGAAAAATACATTTTGCGCCAACGCAGTGATTTCTGTAAATTGCTATCAATTGATAACACACTAATAAGCTCATTTTACGTTTCAGCTCGAGTTTTTTTTTTAAAAAAACATATTAAAAAATTTACTAGATTTTTTTAAACCAATCTAGTTATTCCCTTATCATTGCTTTATCACAAAAAGACAATGCTGCCAAGAATTTTAAAATTTAAATAAGTTGAAGAAAATAAGATAAATTTGATTGAAATTATTATATTTGTAACTTTTTTTTCTAAATTATTGTTGATTATTGTTAAAATACATGTTACTATACATGGTGGTTCAATAATTATCTGTAGTTAAAATTTGGTTTCCTTATAATACCTTACCAATTTTAATTTTATAAGCAAATATTAAAACTTGATCTAGCGGTATATTTTATTTTTAAATTAAAAATTTGCTTTTACATCATTACATGTACAGTACAGTACTTCCTTATTTTTTTAATGGCTTCAGGTTTTTATTTTCTGTTCAAAATGACAAACGACATAACAAATTTGTTCCAAAATCTAAAAGAAAATTGCTCGTAAACTTAAATTTCGGCTAATCTCGAAGTCCGTTAGATTTAAATGTCGGAATCATACTGTTGGTTAAAGTTTCTAAATATTTAGAAAATTTTTGGAAGATTATCAGGCATTAGAGATGAACCACCGTGTAACTACTGTATAATATTGATTCATTAATCTGTAATTATTATTGAAATTTTAAATTCCAAATTTTTTTTGTGAACTTTAAGATTATTTTAGAAATACATCAAATGTTTCTTTTATGAATGTTTTCAATAAACAACGTTCGCAAGAATTTTGACAGGTGGTCGATAATCCTAAATTCTGATAGTGAAAGGTAAAAAAAATCTATACACTAGTATTGAATAATAATAAATTGCTTCAAACTTTTATATAATAAAAGCTTTATCGTTTTGGCATATACAGTATTTTGACTTGTCCAAAATCTCCGAAAAGACTCGAATCAATCAGTAAAACGAGATTTTTCCCTCGTCTATAGGATTCGTCTTGCCACTTGCATGCCCAAGTCTGTTTGACCCGAAATCAACGAAACGCAAAGCTTCAACAAAGTGACGATGCTTTGCTATGAAAAAAAAGTGTAAATAAATCTCTATGGGATTTGAATAGAAGCTCGTAGAAAGTCCGATTGCAGATGAGGGTTGACCGTTTGGAGCATGCGAGCTGCTAACAAAATTTATTCCTCAAAGAATGAAATTGCATTCATTCATCTGGAAATGTGCGTGCGTGAGTGATGCAGTACCGGTAAACACACATGTACCCTACAAGAAAACGCCGAGAGAAGGCCATATTTTTTTTTTATATCCAACAGTCAAAATGTATGGCAGTTAAACCCCGAATATACGTTCGAAGACTTTTATCAACGTTAAAATAGTAACGCAAATTCAGTACTTGATTCTACTTTTACAACTACTGTACAATGAAATTTCTCATTCAACTCGCAAATTTTTTTTCCAAAATCCATTTAATAGGATTTTTTGTAGTCGAGCGCGTGATATAATTCAATTGAAATTTTTATTGAAAAATAAATAAATCTTTTTTAAATTTTACAGTAAAACATTGATTTTTTTAAAAAAGTTACACTTGTTAAGTAGGCTTACTGTAATGGTATTATTATTTTTTTTGGGGGTGTTAGGATTTTTTTGTTTGGTTCTGATATAAATGATAGATCGGAGTTTAACTAGCGAATATTATTCTGTTGGTGGCATTATATGCGTAATAGGAGGAGTCGTAGGCTGATGTGCGAGTCGCAGGTTGAAAATCGATGAGTTCACCCAGGATATACTTAACCAGCCCCGGTTCTACTCTAGACCTATACTTTCAACAAACATTAGGGCTTTAAATTTATTGCGCAAATATCGCTTTAAGGGTTGTCTTGCGAATAAAATGCATTTTGTAAATAGACAGCATCTCGTTGCTGCTGCTGCTACTCTATTCCAAATTCTTAGAGACCAATTACGTTTGTTGTTCTCTTAAATATATCCACTTAGACGATTTATCGATTTAGTAATTAACACTAATTACGCGTTAAGATACGCACGACTCTTGAAATTCGGCAAATAATTTTATCAAAACGATCGGGCTCTTAACACCAACTACTATTTTTAAATTGGAATTTAAAGTAATTTTTAAACTATAAATTTTAATTAGAATTTTTTTTAACACGCGGCGATAGCGCAATTTGCTAATTAGGCTATCATTTATACTTATATTTTAAATGCATTGCTAGATAACGTTAGGCAGATTAAAATTAATTAATAATTAAATTATAAAAACATGCATTGAGATTCAATATCAACTTATTCTGAAGAAAGTTTTATAGAAATTAAATCATTTGCTACGAATTTAACATTATTTTGATGAAAAGAAACATTATTTCTTTTAAATTGCGCTAAAAAAATGTACTAAATACGAGTATAATTTTAAAAAAAATAAAAAATTAATTAAATATGAATCATACATTTGCCATACATTTTCAAAGTTGGAAATATCAAATTAATTTAATTATTTTTTATTCGCTAACGGTTTTTCCATTCAGTGTATTTCTGTTTTATATTTAACCGAAGGTTAAGCAATTAATTTGCATTAAAATGAATTTTGGTTTGAAACGTGAAATGCCTTACAATTTCTTAAACTATGAACGTTCATTAATGTGATATTCATCGATATTGAGCGAGCTCTTAAACGCCTACACGAAAAACTATTAATAATAAATTATTTTTTTTTTAATTTTAGATTCATCATCTTCCTTTCCACAAGTATGAAAATGTCATAAGACGAATTGCATCTCCAGGGACTTGTAATGCTACGTTGTCATCCGTGTAGTAAAAATGTTAACGAAGATTAATTAACTTTTTTTTTTTTGGTGGTTTATTTTTTTCTTTCTTCTACATTCGTACTATATTATTATTATGGAATTAGTCACCGAAATTCCATTGTTTTGGGCAAATGACAGCGCTTGGAGCTTGGACAATAGTGAAAATGTCGGTGCTAGTAACGTCTCCGATTGGCAATTATCTTCGGAATACAAATACTTTCGTGACATGTCTCGTTTCTGGGTGAAACTGGTTCTCTACCCGCTCATCATGTGCATCGGGGTGCTGGGAAACAGTATCACCATTGTCATTCTCACTCGAAGACGCATGCGCTCGTCTACCAATCATTATCTAACCGCACTCGCCACCTCCGATCTCTTTTACCTTATTTCTGCTTTCACTCTTTCGCTGAATTACTACGAGAGTTTTAAGACGTTTTATTTCTTAACCTATTGGCGTTTTGGCGTAATGTTAACTGATGCTTGCAGTAACACTTCAGTCTGGCTTATCGTCACCTTCACCATCGAGCGTTACGTTGCTGTGTGTCATCCGATCAGAGGGAAAGTTTTGTGCACAAGATCTAGAGCTAAAAAACTTATTGGTAAATACACGCATTAATAACGATGGTCAATATTGATTATATCGATAAATACCGGTGCCAGCAATTGGCAACTAAATGTTTTCTTAATAGCTGGTAATTTATTATGTTCAGTAGAACGGAATTTTAAGTCTTAATAGCTTCTTATGTCACTTTACAATCCTCTATCAGTTTGCACAATAACATTATTTTAGAAGACCGCGTTTAACGCTGAAGCTTTTGGAAAGCATCTCCCGCGTTAAGTGGCGTCTTACTGTATAATCACAGTTCAAATTACAGAAATTTTTCGAATTAATTTAATTTAATTCGAAGTTGTTGTCCCCAAGACAACACTTACTTAAAATAAACAGTAGAATTACAATCTTAAAAACATGTCGTAGATTTTAACTTAATTTTGGTCTAACATACATTTTTTTATACTACCAGGAGTTATTACAAAATCTGGGTCTTGTGTAGATTATCCCAAGCACCTCATTTTTAGGCATAGCTTACTATACAGGCGCATATTACTGTACTTAAAATTATTAAGTCAATAATTGCAATTGTTTTTATTGTTAACATAGCTAAATTTATTAAATTAAATAACAATTAAATTTAAATAAAAACTGTAACAAGACTGTATTAATTATTATAGCGTATTCCGGTCCATTTCTAGAACCGCGAACTTTATGAAGAGTATTTCTAGCTTGTAAACACCCCACCGCTTGTTGAATATTCACAACTTCACGTAATAATGAAATTAAATTCATTTAAAAAATATAAATATGCCAATCACCGCTGAATATTACAACATTAATCGTTATCCTGTACACCGTAATACGCGGTGAAAAGTTACCTAGATTATTATATGCGCTCTGCACGTGCGAGGCCAACGAAATCTGCGTGCTTGGGATAATCTACACAAGACCCCAAAATCTTTCTCTAAATTTGGATATTTGGAATTCAAAGAAATTATACCGTAATGAAAATATCTTTCATTTGATGTCGATTGTTTTATTCGAATTTTAACGCTAGTTTTTGTCTAAAGTAATGGCATTTTTTATAAATTTAATATTAGCATTTATGATTTTTCAAAGCATTTGGACAATATACAGTATTTTAAAAAAACAACAACAATAAAATGAATAAGTAAATAATAGTTTACTATAAATTACTGTGTATGTAAACAATTATTTACGTAATAATTTTATTGTTAGGTTTTGGAAGAAGCAATTTAAAAACGAGCATTGAGTATTTTCACATTTTTATTTTAAAAAATTAGTTTTAAATGTACATTGTATTACCGGTATTACCTGTTCAAATAATTTTCATTAAAATTATTAATAAGATCAGAGTACAGTATAAACCAAATGTACTCATGTTACAAATAATGCAGGATAATGATAAAACTAATCAAAGAATTATGAAACGTTATCAAAGAAAATGTTTTTTTTTTTAAATTGGCTTCTTTATGGTCATTTAATGATATGGGTAGGCAATGATTACAAAAAAACTACAGTATTTAAACTAAGACGTATGAAATTATAAATAATATAAAAATGGGGGAACTGTATTTTCTAATTTAATTCGATTTTTTGTTACTCAATTTTAGTTGGTGTGGTGTGCATCTGCTTTGCCGCGGTCATTCCAACCCCATTTGAATATGTAGTATTAGAAAAGATCGACGTGGACAATCTGAACCAAACTTCATCTACCTTCGTATTAGCCTCTTCGCCTCTGGGGAGTGACGAGACTTACCGCAAAGCCTACTACTGGTTTACATCCATCACATTCGTCATCCTTCCTCTCTCTCTCTTGGCTATTTTTAATTCTTTCCTCATCCGCTCGGTTCACCATTCCAAGTCTCAACGTCGAAGAATGACTATGCGTAAAACCAAGAAACTGGACAACGCTCACCAGGAGAACCGTATTACTATCATGTTAATCGCGGTGGTAGTCATGTTTTTACTGTGTCAATTGCCCACTGCGGTTCATCTGGTCTATACATCCTTCAACACCGCTGATGAAAATTCCAACGAAGAGGATATTCTCTTGGGTCTGGGTAACATATTCAACTGTCTAGTGGCTATCAACGCCGCTTGTAATTTTATCCTCTATTGCGCCTTTAGTGACAGGTATCGGAGAACTTTTTTAAGGACGTTCACACCCTGCCTGTATCGGTTGGGCTCTCCTAATCACTCGCAAACTACCATCACAGGAGCCTTCACTAACATTGGTCAAGATAATGATTTGGCAGTTAATAAAAGACGTCACTCGGCCGAACAAAATATGACGCAATGCGTTCGAAGAAACATAAATAAAACCCAGTCTCAGCCAGAGAATAAGAATGGGCATTTGAACTGCCATCAAATGACCACTTTAGCTGGATCGTTGAAGGGTGAGGAAAACTTGATTGATGATCAGAGTTCGACACTTGTCACCCAACAAAATGGACACGATTCGACAGTAGTCAAGTCTCCGCTATATCTATTAGATAATGGGCATTTATCTACGACTCACGATGATAACGGAAGCGATACCACTCAAGAGACAATTGTTTCCACTACGGAAACTGATGGAAACGAACAAAAAAAGAGGCATGTGAGCATTAGTGTACCCACGGACGAAGTTGCCCATTTATAATGAGGGGAAATTGATTTTTTTACTGTGATTGTTCTTTGAGAGTTATAAACTCAATTTAGCGAAGAGAATTTTCTTGGTTTACACATTTTCAGAAAATGACGTTTAATGTTTGAAACAAAAAGTTTTAGATAAAACGATATCGAGTTAATCGATATAATTACGGTATTAGCTGCCGGCATTGAACTGAAGTTGGGAACTATGGTTAACTAGAGTAGAACTAGTGGTAAAACCTACATTACTTAACTATGCTGATTACATAAATGACTCTGAGTCTAATTAACATCAGGATGGCGCTTATCCAAAGTTATTTAATTGTTGATTTAGCTTTAAATGCTAGAAAATCTTACTTGAAATTCTGCATGAAGTTTTAACCAAATTTTTAGAAATAAGTTATAATCTGTTTCATTTTAGTCCAAATTGTATGCACAGTTTTGCCAAATGCAAAAATGCCAAATTGTTATTAAAAACAACAATTTGAAGTTCTGCTAACTTCGGGCTACTACCCAGAAAATTATTTGGTTTCTAAAATATTGCTGAACAAAATTTTTTGCAGAATTTTGATTTAATTGTGAAGCTACGAATTTTTTATATTGAATGAAATTGTATCCGTAAACCTTCGACCATAAAAACGGTCCCCTAACTAGACACGCCATCTCGCTCTCATTTTGAAGCCGCGTTACGCGAGCGCTT